>ML107104.1:56442-99119 GCA_003697995.1 Taxidea taxus jeffersonii | reverse complement strand
CCCTTACCAGGGGCCGGGCTAAGTAATCCTCTCAGGTTTGCTTTCAGGAGCTTTTGTTCCCTGAACGCGCTTTCTGTAGAGTTCTGGAGGACGGGAATGACAATGGCGGCCTCCCAATCTCTGGTTCAGAGGAGCCGAGAGCTAGGGGCCCCAGTCTTCAGTGCGCCTTCAGAGAAAAGCGTTTAATCCCTCCAGTCTCCCTAGCCCACGTTTGCGCCGGAGAGTGCGCGCGCGCGACCGCCCGCAGACACCGTGCGCCAGCAGACACCGCAGGCCCGCACACCCCGCGGGCCCGCCGACACTGCGCGCACCCGCAGACCGCGCGCGCCTGCAGACCTCGCTCAGAGAAAATCGTGCCTAAGCAGTCCCGTCTCACTGGCTTCTGGGAGCTCCGAGCTCACCCAGCCTGTGACCAAGCGTCTCTGTCTCTGGCAGAGTCCCACCTGGAGTCTCCGGACCCCGTAGATCCCTGAGCTCTCCCGGGTCGGAGTCTCCCCGGATCTTGTGGGGACCCTCGCACAGAGCACCGGCCAGTGCCACAGAGCACCGATCCGTGTCACAGACCACTAGGAAGTCTCGGCTCTGTCTCCGCAGCCGGCTTCCCCGCTCTAATACCTGTGAGCTCTGCGACACTCAGACACCCCCGATCCTTCTGTGACCCCGTGGGACCTGAGTCCACGTTGTCCCCGTGAGGTCTTCACCCCAGTTTAGCTTCTGGAGCGATGTCCCTCCGTGGAGCCGACTTTTAAAAGTCCTGATTTTGTGCTCCGCCGCTTGCCGGGAGCCGGCCCCTCCCCCTGGGGTCTCTCTTCCCGTCGCGTTGGATTCACTTCTCCGCTGGTCCTACCTTTCAGAAAGTGGTCGATTTTCTGTTCCTAGAATTGTTGTTTTTCCTCTCTTCGATCTCCTATTGGATTCGTAGGTGTTCGGAATGGTTTGATAGGCTATCTAGCTGATCTCCTGCTGCCTGATGTCGTCTCAGCCTCTTACTTCTCCGCCATCTTGACTCCTCCCCAAGATTTCTATTCTTAAAATAATGAGAAGCTGAACAAGATGAAAATCAATCTTTTGGGGAGCCTGGGTGGCTCAGTAGGTTAAGCCTCTGCCTTCAGCTTAGGTTATAGTCTCAGGGTCCTGGGATAGAGCCCCGCATCACGCTCTCTGCTCAGCGGGTAGCCTGGTACCCCCTCTCTATCTCTCTGCCTGCCTTTCTGCCTACTTGTGATCTCTCTCTGTCAAATAATAAAATCTTTCCAAAAAAATCAGTCTTTTTTTTTGGACTTGTCAGAGAACTACCTGGGGTCTCAGGGCAAACCATCTCCCTTAAATCTGAAAAGAGAATAACCTCCAGGGAGATACAGGACCTGAGATTTGCTTACCTGGAGCAAATACCATAGCATGCCACAAGCTCACAGAAGCATCTAGGTAGGAATTTTGACAACTTGCTAGAGGCCAAGAGTCAGCTGCAGTTACTGGGAGCCCCCATACTTTCAGAGGCTTTTCCTCTGGGACCTCATTAAGCTTTCACAGAGAGGATCAAGGGAAATCTCAGAAAGCTTCCCCCAGGGGCCTGGCAGGGGAGGGACATAATAATTTGTTAATTGCCCATACTCTTCTCCCTTACAGAATAAAGTCTTAACCTTCTGCAGGACATCACCAGAAGGCAACAGTGAAACCCCATCTCATCTGCCTGGCTCCAACCAACTCCAGCCTCTATTTCCCCTCAGAAAAATAAATGAAAGAAAGAAATCATAAACCTAGAGAGGAGAGGATTTCACATATATAGACTAGAAATGTTACAGCTGGGGAGGGATTGGGACAGGGGCAAATAATTCTACACATGGAGGGAGGACAGAGACACTATGAAAGCCACACCTTTAAGACACAGGCCTACTGTGCACCCCAAAAACCAGAATGTATTCAAAGGATTAGATCCACCTACCACTTCCTATGTGCTAATAACCTTCCAATAGCAATAATTGTGGTTCAAAACTGGAAAAACTGAAAGAGACAGACTAAGAGGAAGCACAGCAGAACCCTTGAGCCCAGAGATGAGCCTAAGCCATAGGAAAAGTAAAACCAAAACAGTAAAACAAACCAAAACAGTAAAAAAGCAAACTAGACCAAGCTAGATTTTTTTTTTTTTAATCCTTGGAAGAAATCTGAAAATTCTCTGATTTTCCAAACATGAAAATAAGGGCTGGAAGAAGAAAATCTCCAAGAACCGTTAACAAGAGGAGCACCTGGGTGGCTCAGTCAGTTAAGTATCTGACTCTTGATTTTAGCTCAGGTCATGACCTCAGGGTCCTAAAATCAAATCCCACATCTGGCTTCTGTGCTCAGAGGGGAGTCTGCTTGAGTTTCTCTCTTCCCCTCTCCCTCTGCTCCTCCCTTCACTCTCTCTTTCTCTCTCTAAAATAAATAAATAAATATTTTTTAAAAAAAAAAGAATATTTAAAGAGAACAGGGGAAAAAATAAAAGTTAACCCGAAGTTAGAAACCCCACCAAGCTCAGACCCGTGGATAATCACTTTCAGCCTGTTAATTGAAATGGACAGGAGTTTTTGCAGAAGGATAAGTTCATACTCAAATGCATCTGTAGTGCTGCCTACAGTTAGTGGCCATTTCACAGATGTACCTAGCTAGGTGTCCTAGATCACCTAGCTTCTCAGGACTCCCAAGTTATAACTGGAATTATACCATCTGATGTATGACTTTGTTTCAAACATCATACTATTATACATTCGTATAACCTTCTTACTTGACATATCATTATCAATGTAATTAAACTGTTACAATATGAGCTTTTCAAAAACCCTCCTTAAATCTCTTTCTCTGGACTTTTTGAAAGATCATCACAACTCTAAACATTTGGGCATATCTTCCCACTTAATACTGAGTCAAAGAAATCATACAAATGTGTAACACTAGATTTTCATTTTGGATGTAATTCTTCTCATGATACCATCATTAAATGAAAAAAATAAAACCATTAATATAACCATTAATATAAAAAAAAAGTTTTCCTCAGTTCTTTCCTTGTCTCTCAAAAGTATCATTTGAACAGTTTACATGTATTGTGAAATGCTTCTTTTACTTTTAGTTTGTGTCTAGTTACAGAACAGGAAATTCTATAAATCAAATTCTATTATGTGGTCACTGCTTCTCTCCTGAAATAGAAACAGCACAATTTTATAGGAAATTGCTCTTGGGAATTTTCCAACCCAAGATTGCAATCTTGAAACTTTTGGAATCTCTGAAAAAGTTTAAGGTTAGAAATGCAAAAGTTCTGAACTATCCCAGGAAACACCAAAATAATTGAATTGCACACCTTTGTTTCATTGAAACAAAGGTGTATGGCACTGTTCCTGATGAGGCTGAATGCCAGGGGACTCAGAGCTGAAAAGAAGGAAGAATAATTTTAAAGCAAACATTGCTTTTGTTTTTAAAAATTGCTAGTTGAGGGGCGCCTGGGTGGCTCAGTGGGTTGAGCCTCTGCCTTCGGCTCCGGTCATGATCCCAGGGTCCTGGGATCGAGCCCTGCATCGGGCTCTCTGCTCAGCGGGGAGCCTGCTTCCCCCTCCCTCTCTCTGCCTGCCTCTCTGCCTACTTGTGATCTCTTTCTCTCTCTGTCAAATAAATAAATAAAATATTAAAAAAATAAAAATATTTAAAAAAATTAAAAAACCTTGATAGTTGAGCTTATATGTCACCTTCATACTATATATATATGTGTGTGTGTGTGTGTGTGTGTGTGTATATTTTTTTTTTCATAGTCTCCACACATCTCACTTTTCCCACAACAGGAAAAGTACAGGAAACGCATGTTCTGTGAAGCCCATTTTGCCTTTTGTCTGATCTGTTCACGATTTTTATTTTTTTTAAGATTTTGTTTATTTATTTGAGAGAGAGAGAGAATGAGAAGGGGGAGGGTCAGAGGGAGAAGCAGACTTCCTGCCAAGCAGGGAGCCCGATGCGATGCGGGACTCAATCCCAGGACTCCAGGATCACGACCTGAGCTGAAGGCAGTTGCTCAACCAACTAAGCCACCCAAAAGCCCCTGTTCATGATTTTTAGAGGTGTGACAGCTTTTGTAAAAGTTCCATATTGCTTTTAAATGGGTGAGTTTTGTAGTATATAAATTATACTTCAATAAAGCAGTTTTAAAAAATGATGTTACCTGAGCAAAATTCAAACAATAGAAAAAAGTGCCTTTAAAAAAACTCTAAAAATCCCACCACCCAGTAATTACCACCTGTAACATTTTTTAGCTGCCCATTTCTGCCTCTCTCTATATATCCAGAATTATACACGGTCAGGAATATGTACTCAACTTAATATAACATTTCTTTTCACTCAATTATTTCAGTAAGGAGTTTCCTTTCAACGGAAGGAAACTAGAGATGGTGCCATAAGGATCTGCCAGGTTCAAACGATAGCCAGTCAGAGACACCACCACAAAATCCATGGTTTCTGTCTCGGGGAAAATTCTGCTAGCGTCTTTTAGCAGAGGATCAGGCAACTGCTAAAAAGCAGAAAGCGTCTATGTCCAAGGGTCACTTCTATGACAACAAGCAGAAAATAGGACCTCAGACAGCCACGTTACCTGGTAAATCATTACTTGATTTTGAGCCTGCCTACATGTTTTCCCTCAAAACACAAACACTGATTACATAGAGCTGTGACAAATAAGAAACTGGAAAACCCAACCCAGATACTTCACTGCCTAGTAAAACAATCTGCTAGTTTCTACAGTTTGGCAGAAGAGAATACCAAAAATCCAGATACTGCTCCATCTGAAATTCTCTTCTACACATAGTTTTCCTTTCAGCCAAATAAAAGTGTGTCTTCCTCATTTTACTATATAATCTGTCCTCAGAATCTTCCCAATGCACATGCATTGGATACAGAAGTCCTGGACAGGTAGGGCCTGTGTGAATGAATGCTTGGCCTCACTGGTTGCAGGAGGGCCTGGCTAAGGCCAGGACTGTGAGGTAATGGTGACACCTGCAGGATGGAAGAGGCATAACAGTGCATCGGAATAGCCATTCGATTTCAGAATGAGTTCTCAACCGGTGTGATTGAGTAACTGAATCTTAGGGGATTTTAAAATTTTATTATGTGAGACAGCCTTTGGGGTTAGTGTCCATATTAACATTTAACCTGTTAAGCCAATAGTGTCTTTAATGTGGCAGATAGCAGCTGAGGTTATAGATATATCTAGAAGGGATACGAGGAAAAATGTCCCAGCAGCTAAGGAAAATCTCCATCTCTTAGATAAACACCAAGGATATCTATTTTAATGCTTCTCCATCCCACTTCCTCTTGCCTCTTCTATTTCTGTCACTAAATAGCTATTCTTACTGTCACTCAAGTTCTGCATTTCCAAACACACAATATATCCTTCTAATTGCATTATTTCCCAATAATAATTACTATAAAACCTCACTCACCACTTTGACCACTATCTATCTATCCATACTTATAAATTTCCAATTGATTTAGCCAAGGTAGACCTGCATTTCCAGCTGCCTACTAGACATCTTCACCTGGGTGTTCTGTGGGTACCTGGAACTTGGCATGGCATTTCATTCCCTCCAGCCTACTCCTTTTTGAGTGGTCCAGGGCTTAGGACAGTTGTCTAAATGGCCACTACTTTTCTGAAATGTGAATACTTGAGGTGAGCTATGGGTCATAGTGTTGTTAGTAGTAAACACAGTTCCTTCATGATCCTTATGAACTAGATGTAGTAGAGGGAACCATCCACAGAGGTGTGACAAAATTACTGGGGGCACACAGTGGAAACCTATAGGGGAAATACAGAGATTATTTCTACTTGGCTTTGAAAAAGGAAGCAGTCAGGAAATGAATGCAAAAAAAAAGGAAGACAGTACAGAGGTTGGGTGTATAATTTGGCTCCAGACTGCTGGATCTAATCCTGGCTCCTCCACTCACTGGCTGTTTGATCTTCACCAAGGAACTTAACCTCTCTGTGCCCCCCTTTCCTTATCTGTCTGACCTGGTGGCTTTAGAAAGGTGGATTTAGAAAGGGGGAATGCTGAAGACCATTGCAATGTTAACAACCATGCAATGTTAACAACCATTAATTTAAAAAGGTTACTTGATTCATCCATAAGTCATTTAGACAATTGTCCTAGGACTAAAAATGACAGGTGCCCCATGTTCCTTGCAACTGAGAAAATGACTTGGGAGGCGGAAAATGGAGAGAAAATGAGTTTTTACCAGCTAATGTAAAAAAAGATGTAAATGATCTCACTTAAGAATATAACAAAAAGTGAAGGCAAAATTATGTCATAATATTACTTAAGACAGCAAGATTTAAAAATGTAAAAATATCCAAAAATGAAAACAATGTTTAGACTAATTCTAATACATTCACATAGTTAATAATACTAAATTAAATTATGTTATCAAAGAATGTCTAATGTTATTTTAGTAGGCAGATAATGGTCACCCAAAGATATCCATGCACTAATCCCCAAAATCTGTAAATGAATATGTTAGTTAAATAGCAAAAGGGACTCTTGCAGATGTTACTGAGGTTAAGGACTTATAAATGAGGACATTATCTGACACATCCAAATGGAGTTCCTGCTTCCCCCAGCCACACCTCCTGTATTTTCTACATCTCAGTAAATGAAACCTGTTCTTCTGGGCCAGGTTTTTCCAATCTCAGCACTGTTGACATTTGGGGCTGGCTAATTATTGGGTGTGGGGCATACCATGTGTTATAAGATGTTTAGCAGCATCCCAGGCCTCTACCCCGTGGATTTCTATAGTATGTCCTGTTCCCCAGCTACACGATCAAAAATGCCTCTACATGTTGCCAGGTGATGTCCAGGGAAAGCCAAATTGCAAAATCCTCTACTAAGACCCACTCATCTAGGCCAAGAACTTAGAAGTCATTCGTCCCTACTGTCTTTCTCCTACCTTACAAATCAGTTCTTTAGGAAATCCTGTCTTCAGCACATATCCAGAATAGGAATACTTCTACTCCCCACCTCCACTATAAGATTCTCCCCTTCTCCCTACTGAATAACTCAAAGAAGCCAGAATGATCCTTTTAAACATAAATCAGGTCTGTCACTCCTCAACTCAGAATTTCCCAGTATCTTTCTTCTTTCCCTCTGAGTGAGGCCAAAGTTACTACATGTCTCCACCAATTACCCACAATAGCCCACACCTCTCTACTGCTCTCCATTTACCCTGAGCTTCTACCCAACTAGCTCCTTGCTATTCCTTAAACACAATGCACCAATTTAATTTCTACCTCAGGGCCTTTGCACTCTGTTTGGAATGCTCTGTCCCTAGATGGTTCCTTCCTTCCCTTCTGGTATCTGTCCAAACACCCCTGACTGTGAGCCTCCACCCACCCTATATAGCACCACAACTCACCCTCTCGCCCTTGCACAGGAGCACCACAACTACCTCCCTGCTATTCCACACATGGACTTAAGTCTTTGTTCTTTCCTGAAGAAGAAGCACTCTGCGTCTAGTATTTTCTATTTTATTCACTGATGGATTTCCAATGCCTACGAAATACCTAGCACAAAGTAGGCACTTAAATATTTTGAACATGCACATGAGTGAATGAATGAATTGTAGTTATAGGAAAGTCCATAGGAGAAGGCTAAAGCCTGTGACTTTTAAAACATAAAAGCAATTTCCGAGACTGGAATGGAAACAGACTGCTGAAACTGCCCAGTCAACAGGCAGATCATCTCCCAACACACCCCAAGAAGGGGTTTAGCCAGAGTCCATGTAGAGCTACCAATTTATTTAACCAAGGAACTAAAACCAGTAGAGGGAATTCTTACTCCCTTTGCCTAGTAAGATGCTATATCCACATAGATCATGTATACTGTGTGCTACAAAGCCTCCACTTTCTCCAAGATATTTGTTAACTTGCTCTTTGTCTTGTTCTTTCTGTCCAGCATATATTGAAGGAGTACAGATAACCCATCTGCCGGCCATCAGACTCTGAGGTCACAGCTCATGTAGCTGTGGAGGCTAGCACAGTGCAGAGATTTGAGACCCCTGCCTGCTGGCAGGAACCAAATGGAACCCAAGGGCTCATATCTGGGAAGAAGGAAGGAACATTCAATAGCAAATAAGACATAAAAACAAAGATACATCAGATAAGCAGGGAAGTGAGACATTGTATTAAGTGAGACATAACCCTAAATGTTTGACCAAGGAATTGAGTCAGGAGAAGACAGGGAAGTGATCCCAGGAATAGGAAAGAGCATCTGCATAGGTTAAGAGGTGAAAGAAGAATGCATTCAAAGAATATACGGGACTATCACCACTATCTCGGTAAATAGCATACAATTTCAAGTACGGAAACAGGAGTCAGTCCCCGCCAAACTCCGGTTATAAAGTAATGGTGAAGACGTTCTTCCTCTGTCACCAGCCACATTCAATTGAAGACAGCCTGATAAGCAAGAACATGCCCTAAATGCTGTTGAATATATAACCTGTTGTTGACTAAATTTTGCCAGCATAGTCTGCGATGGATTCTTGTGAAGATGAAGTTGCTGTCATAGCGGAGGCCGTGGGTCTGGTCTGTCTAGACTGCGGAATACACAGATGAGCCTGTGCAGTGTCCACCCGTTGTTGAGAAGACATGCTTCTCTAAAGGACCATACATACTAGAAACACCGACTCCATAAACATTTTTAGTATCACCACTTGAGAAATAACCAGAATAAAAAAGGTAAAATGTTTCTAAAACAGAAACTATTACTTTCACAGTAGTAAATGGTGATACTCTCATGAAGATTCAAAACTCAGAATGAAAGGACCTTAATATTTATCTTACTGTACCACTTGCTGTAACTGTGCAGCAATGCACGGGACTGTTAACTTCATATTCCCCAAGACTCTGTTTCTCTTTCTTCAACTTTTATGAAAGTAACATTCACTTCAGTTACTAGAGAATTAAGTGCCATAATGTGTATAGAACCACTCTGTTAAGGAAGAACCCGGTAACCTGTGTGATATCGTTTACCACTTTTGTCATCTGAGCAGGAGTGGGGCATAGATAGCATCTTGGGTTTTTTGGTTTTTTTTTTTTTTTTTTTGAGGTTGGTTTGTTTATTTGTTTTAGCATCTCTTTGGGGAAGCCATTGGATTATGAGTTCCCTTTTACTGCTTAGGGCAATTTAAGTTGAGTTTTCTGTCACAGTGTAATGTATACTTGGAATAGAAACAGAGAGGAAGAAAATAGTAGCTACATGGAAATGTAGGCTCAAGAACAGGCTTTTTGAGAAAAACTTGGGCATATCCTTAAAGGAATGACATCAAGAAAGGAATGATATCAAGGCAAATAAAAGACAAAAGAGAAATGGGAAGGGTCCAGAAGAATATAGGATACAGCCCAGAGCACAGAGAAGTGATAGAGCCAAGTATTCCAGTCCATTGGCCAATAAAGGCATATTGTTTGCTACATAATCTAAGTCTCTTTTTAATAAACATAAATGCATTTATTTTGTTAACTTTTTGGATTCTTCTTTCTTGATAATATATCACAAATTTCATGATATCAATTTTCAAAAGTGTATGCTGGCCAAACACAAGTATTTGCTATTACATTAAATAAAACTGAAGGAGCCTGCCCTCCTGCACCCCACCCTCCACTACAGACACACACACACACACACACACACACACACACACACACACACAGACACACACAGTGCTTTCATGCAATTACATCAGGAATGAATAGGAGGATAGAAAGTGAGTCCAGAGACACAAGGGCTCTTCAATGTGGAAAAACAAGTTGAGATGATTTCTATTTAAGTACTTGAGCCCAAACACTTATAATAATTCATTTAAAACCCAAACCTAATGTGTTTTTTTGGCTGGTACATGGCACAGCTTTTATGTCAGATAAAGGTAGATCCTAAATAATGGGGTTTATAAGCTCTTGGTGATGGTTGTTAGGAGAGGATTGTAGACAGAAAAGGAAACGAATCCCAGGTAAGGGCTCAGATAGTATCTTGAGGATATGTAATACTTTTAAAGTAAAGATAATAATTCTTAATCCTAACTGCACATTAAAATCTCCCAGGGGACTTTAAAAGAAACTCCCAATGCCAGCACCCTCCTCCTGGGATTCTGATTTATTGCAAGGGTGGGCAGACAGTGCTATTTTTGTGAGCTCCCTGGGGGATTCTCACATGCTGCCAGGCTGGATATTCTCTGGTTCGGGAACAGTATTGAGCAAGTTGCAAGGCAGATGAAAGTTTTAACTTTAGTGACACTCATCCACAAACCGTCTTCTTAAAACATAAGTTAGAAAAGGAAATCCAATCAAAGGCCCAAACACAGATTAACTGGCAACAACTGTTGTTTACAGAATGCCTTCAAAACACACTCAAACCCATAAATCTTGTTCTCATCTCCAGATGTTTTAGCAACAAGCAACAACAGCGCTTGAAGTCTGACACAAGCACCTTCCTTCCCTCTGATCCCAGCCCTCAGAAGCACCCGTGTGCAAGCACAGGGCGACCAGGGAAATGAGAAACATTCAACCCCACCCCCACCAACCTATTTCTCAGTGTGAATGTCTGGGCCTTTCCCTAGGAAACCTTGGAAAGCCCCCCAAAATCAGAGAATTTCTCCGTTTTTAACATCCACTTGCTATTGAAGAACAAACTTGTACATTTCAAAGTCAGGATTATTCTTTATCTTACATATTTTATCTAGAATTGTGCAGAAGAGGGAAAAGTCCTCAAAGCCTTCTTTTTATGCAGTGCCCCAAAGAGGGTTTGCCAGTGTTAACTTCATGCCACGGTACATCAGTGAGGAAATACGATGATGCTATGGACTGGATTGGGGAAGCCAATCCCTGACACAAAATGGGATGTAGTGGAGTGTAAACAACACAGAATATTGTATTGCTATTTTCTCATCAAATATATTTCAAATGTTGTCACAAAGTCAGTTGGAAAGACAAAATTAATTGAGGCAAGAATGGAACTCTTTCTAGGTGGCTCAACATTGAATTTTAATTTTTTAAAAAATTTTTATTTATTTATTTGACAGTCAGAGATCACAAGTAGGCAGAGAGGCAGGCAGAGAGAGAAGGAGGAAGCAGGCTCCCCGCTGAGCAGAGAGCTTGATGTGGGGCTCCATCCCAGGACCCTGAGATCATGACCTGAGCTGAAGGCAGAGGCTTAACCCACTGAGCCACCCAGGGGCCCCTCAACATTGAATTTTAATGACACTCAGAAAATAGGATCAAACCATAGTCCCTTGTAATTGTACCCCCCAGCCCTCAAGTTGCTCGGGTTCCAAAAAAGTTCTCCTAGCTGCTCTACCCAAGATACAGCTGATGCTGTTGCTGGCCAAAGATGTGCTTTGACTTTACGCAATCTATTTAGGTGGCTTTGGATATAATTCTACTTTTTGCTTTGAATATAATTCTATGCAAAATAATGTATTTTATTATGTCTGGTCTAAATCCATATATGGTATGTTTGGTTATAGATATTCTGAGAAATAGATCTACAGATTCAATATAATTCCAATCAGAATCTCAGAGGGCTTTTTTTTTTTACTTGGTGGTAATGCAGTGGGTGATGGCAAGAAGATAGAAATGAACAAGCTAATTCTAAAACACATGAGAGTGCAACAAAAGTTTTTAAAAAGAAAATCAAAATTGGAGGCATTTTACTTTCTGACTTCAAGATTTACTGTAAGCCAGTATAAGAAATCATAAATTTAGCAAACAAAAGTGGGAATGAGGGTAAAATCATAGAAACATCTGGAAAATAAATGATATATGTAAGATATTTATTTGCTTTTATTGATTTTAAGTCATATTTATTAAAGTATAAGTTATAGGTGACAATAATTCACCAATTTTAAGTATGCAAATCAATTAGTTATGATAGATGTATACCTCATTTAACCAGCATCACAAATATGATATCTTGAATATTTCCATGACTCCCCAAAATGCTCTCAACATACTTTGCAGCCAGTCCTACTTCCCACCTGCCCTTGGGCTGCAGGAAACCACTGACCCTGCTTTTTGTCGCTCTAGTTGTGTCTTTCCTAGAATGTAATGTAAATGTAACCAGACAGTATAAAATCTCACTTATCTAGCTCCTTTCACTTAGCATGTGTGCTTGAAATTCATCCACAATATCATGAGTAGCAGTGGTTTTCTCCTGTTTATTACTGAGTATTATCCCACCATGTGGATATATCTTAATTTGTTGATTCATTCACCAGTTGATGGACATTTGGGTTGTTTTTAATCAATCTAGGACTATTTTAATAAAGATGCAGTAATTATTCAAGTACTAGTCTTTGTGTGGAAAGATATTTTATTTCTTTATAGTAAACACTTTCACTGAAAAGTGAAATTGCTGTGTCCAAACTCTTAATTGCCGAACAGTGTTTCAAAGTGTCTGTAGTTTTACACTCCTGGCAGCAAAGGTCGGAGAGTTCCAGGAGCCCCACATTTTCCCTACCACTTGGTGCTTTCCACGTGTTTAATTTTAGCAACTCTAAAAGGTGTGTACTGGTATCTTGTGGTGGTTTTTAATTTGCATTTCCCTAATGACTCAAAATGATGAACATCTTTCATTATTTCCTTTCATTCTTCCCTTGTTCCCAACCTTAAGAGTAAAATATTCGTCTTTTTACCATTGAATATAAAGTTCAACAAGGACCTTTTTTTTAAGATTTTATTTATTTGCTTGAGAGAGAGAGTGAGCGAGAGAGAGAATACAAGCAGGGGCAGAGGGAGGAGTGGGAGAAGCAGACACTCCTGCTGAGCAGAGATGCAGGACTTGATTCCAGGATCTTGGGATCATGACCAGAGCTGAAGGCAGATGCTTAACTGACTGAGCCACCCAGGCACTCCTAGGCAAGGGCCTTTCTTAGATGTGGCCTACCAGGCTGAGAAAATTCCCATCACTCTTTATTTGCTGAGGGTTTTACCATGAACGGTCACTGAATTTTCTCAAAGTATTTTGAGAAAAATAATATATAAAATATATATAAAGTATATAAAATATATTTATAATATATATGTGTAAATATATAAAATAAAAAATAAAATATATTTATATGTAAATATATATTATAAAAATATATAAAATATGTAAAATATTTTCTCAAATATTGAGATGGTCATTTTTTTTCTTTAATCTATTAATATGGTGAAATATATTTTTGATTTTCAAATGTCAGACCATCTGTATTCCTTACATTAAAGGTACTTGTGCATGATTTATTTATTATACCTTTCAGATAATTTGCTAGACTTGATTTTCTAATATTTGGTTAAGGAATTTTGCATCTATATTAATGAGGAATGCAGGCCTTTTATTTTCTTGTAATACTTTTGTCTGACTTTGGTGTCATAAAATGACTGCAACTCAAAACAAATTGGAAACTGTTCCTCTTTTACTTTTAAAACAAAATTATATCACATTGGATTTATTTCTTCCTTAAATGTTTGTAACAATTCACCAATGAAGATATCTTTACATGGAATTTATTTTTATCTGGAAATGTTTTCATTACACATGTAATTTATTATGTATATATTTATATATATAGGTTATTTCTTTGTTTCATTACACATGTAATTTATTATATATATATTTATATATACAGGTTATTACAAAGTTGAAAATACAACTTTGTAAGTTGTATTTTCAAAAATATTTTTTTCATTAAGTTGTCCAATTTATTGGAAGAAAATTGTTTATGATAAATCCTTATTATCCATTTAGTGTTTTCAAAGTATCTGTACTGATTCACCCCCTTTCTTGATATTGGTAAATTATATCTTCTCCCTTTTTTCTGATAATTTGGCTTAAGTTCTATCAATGTTATTGTTTTCTCAGTGAACCAGATTTTTTTGTATTCACTTTTCTCTATTGTGGTTCTATTTTCAATTTCTTTGATTTTGACTCCTTCATTATTTCCTTCTTTCTGCTTATTCTGGATATAATTTTCTCTGCTTGTCTAGATTCTTTAGGTAGAAACTAGGATCACTGATTTGATATCTTCATTCTTTTCTAATGTAAGTATTTAATTTTGTAAATTTCAATCTAGCCACTACTTTATTTATATCCTCAAAATCTCATTTTGTTGTCATTTCTTTTTTATTTTACTCAAAATACTTCCTAATTTTTCTTGTCATTTTCTCTTTGAATTGCTTGATAGGTCTAACAATTTAGAAATTTATATGATATCATTCTATTGTTGTTGTCTATTTTAATCTGTTTTCAATCAGAAAACATTTTTTATATGATTTCCATCCTCTGAAATTTCCTGAACCTTTTAACTGGTCTGGTCCAGACATTTTGGGAATGCTGTCTCATCAGATGTCATCAGGACATCTTCAGTTCCAGGAAATCTTTACTTTTGGGTCACCAAATTGTATGTAGTCCAGTCAATGTTTGGCTTAACATATGTCTTGTGACTCCAAAGTCTATTCCTGCAAGTTTGGTGGCATAAGGGTTGATTAGCAATTCATGATAGGGACCTTTCCAGCACAGCTGAAGAGAGTCTTTCTGGAGGTGTCATTTGCAACAGAGAAAATCTTGAGGTTTAAAGTGTGATGCTTAAGGTCTTTCTCTCTGAGGAGTGCACTGTGAAAAGATTATTCTACCAAAGGATGATCATTTTTATTTTTGTCACAATATGCAATTTTACTTTTTTCTTTTCATTTTTTATTGACATACAATTGACATAATGTCCTATTAGTTTCAAGTGTACACTATAGTGATTTGATATTTTTATAAATTACAAAATGATCCCTGCCAGAATTTCAGTTACTGTTACCATACAAAGTCATTATATTACTGACTATATTCTCTATGCTGTATTTTGCATCCCCATGACTTATTCATCTTATAACTAGAAGTTTATACTTCCTAATCTCTTTCACTTGTTTCATCCATCCCACATCCCCTCCCCTATGACCAATAACGTTTTCTCTATCTATGAGTCTGTTTCTGCTGTTTGTTTGCTTGCTTAGATTCCACATGTAAGTAAAATCATACAGTATTTGTTTTTTCTCTGACTTATATCACTTAGCATATTACCCTCTTGGTCCATCCATGTTGTTACAAATAACAAGATTTCTTTTGTTTGCTGTATAGTATTCCATTCTATTTATATACATCATTTGATGCAACTGACCACATCTTTTTATGCAACTGATTCTGAATTCTTATTCAAATTTACAGTTTTTATTTACAGGCTGTATTATTGGTAACACATTTAGTTCCAAATAGTTCTTTAGGGATAATAATACTGTTTTAAAATGTCTTTGAAGTTTTGCTGTCTTGCAAAAAGTTTATCAGCTATTGCTTCATATTTATACCTATACTGCATCTTCCCAGATGCATTCAGTTAGTTCTTGCAGTGTGCTTTTGCAGTATCCACTCATCTGCTTTCAAGGCTGCTTGAAGCAGGGAGTTTCAGGAGGCATACATGACTCTAGGTTTCCTTCTGTAGGGAGAATTTTCTCCCTTAAGTCAGAATATGGGTCAGTAAATATTTTCAGTGGGCTACTTTCAGACTTAGGGTGCTGATTTAGAGCCATCACACAACTGGGAATTGGTATGTTATTTTTGATTCTGTAACTTGTTGCCTGTCAAACCTTTGTAAAAATAATGTACCTATAAATATGAACCAAAGATGGAAGTAGCTGACAGGTCTCTCACATGTGACCTCAGTAGGTTTCCAATCTATACAATTTCTCTCCGACGTGGGACATGACACCCAGGAAGAGTCCTTCCTGGTACCAAGGGACAAAAGGCTACTGAATTAAGAAAACTTGACTCTTTTTTTTTTAAAGATTTTATTTATTTATTTGAGCAGGAGAGCATGGGCGGGGGCAGGGGGAGAACAGGGAGGAGCACAGGGAGAGAGAGAAGAGACTCCCCACTGTGCAGAAGCCTGAGATGGGACTCGATCCCAGGACTCTGGGATCAAGACCGAGCCACCCAGGCACCCCAGAAATCCTGATTCTTGATCAGTGATGTTTCAAAGAAAGATCTTGATCAAAAGAAGGAAATGTGAAAATTTATAAAAGGAAACCTCATTAAAATGGATTCAGGAAGCCAGGAGGAGGAGCTTTCACATGGTACTATTTTGTTTCAAATACAGGAAGAAGTGTGGATTACAGACCCCAAAAGAAGAATCATCAACAAGCAAGAATTCTCAATTTATAGGCCACAACAGTAAAAGATGCACATTACACCTCCTATAAGAAATTAACTACCCCAGCAACTCAGCCAATGAGAAACCATCATCACCCTGAACCCTTCCTTATCTCCAATGGACTTTTGTCCAAAACAACCACTCCCCCTCCTCCTCATGAAATAACATTTTCTCCTTTGTTTGTTGGACTTGTCTATGGCTAGTTTGTCCCAAATTGCAATTCTCTCCTATTCATGGATAAATCCATTTGCAATTAAAAAAGAAAATTATTTAGAATTATTTTGTAGTTTAGAATATGATCTATCTCTGTAAGTGTTCCTTCTGTCCTTGAAAGTGTATATTTTTCAGGCTTGAGGTGGAGTGCTCTATTACTTTCAGTTAGGTCAAGTCAGTTGATGCTGGTGTTCTGGTCTCCTATATGCTTAGTGATTTTTCCATCTATTTTTCTATCAATTATTGACAGAAGAGTGTTCAACTTGCTTATTTTTCCTTTTAGTATTATCAGGTTTTGGTTTCTTGATTTTATAACTCTGTCATGATGTGCTTGCTTGGCAATTTGTGATTGAACCAGAAGAATTGTGAATGTTGGGTTATTCACTGCTGGATTTTGCTGCATTTCCTTGATGAATAGTGGACTTCATTCTACACAGTTATATTATCTGAGAGCAGTTTGATTGTCTTTGGTTTGTTTTAACCCATACTAGAACAGATGAAGAAATCTTCATCTTAGGACTCATTTAGCCCTTCTATTATTACTCTATTATTACTTCTATTATTACTCTATTGAGAATTCTATCCAGTGCTATGTAGCATCAGGTCCTTCCACACTGGCTGGTAGTACCACAAAATATTCTCTGCCCTGTGTAGGAAATTCAGGAATTTTCTGACTTACGATTTCCAGTAGTTCTCTTCTATGCACAGGTAGTTTCCTGAAATTTCTCCAGCCAAAGACCAGGAGGTCTCCAGGGCCCTCTCTATGGAGTTTTCTGCCCTCTGGTGCCCTACGTCACCAGTTTTCACCATGCCAGGATCCCCAAGCTGCAATCTCTGCCTCCTCAACTCACCCAGTCTCTGGCAATATAACCCTTCCTGTGCTTCAATCTGGACACTGCACAATCACAGAGATCACATCATGAGTCCCTGCGTCATGGATCACAGCTCTTTGTTGTCTGTTGTCCAATGCCCGAAAACTGCTGGTTTATATATTTTGTCTGTTTTTTTGTTTTTTAAAATAGAATGTAAATCTGCTGTCTCCTACAACATCATAGTCAAAAGCAGAAATTTGTCTCTGTTTAAAAATCAATGGAACTTTTTCAGATGTTATACATCAAAGATCATTTTTATACTGAGAATAAGTCTCTAGTTATCATGATGGAAGGATCATTTTAAATAAAGTCTCTAATAAAGAATCTTTACCACCATAATGATCTATGTTTTATTCTGAATTCTGGGCTCTAATTCATCTTGAGGAAGGAAAAAAAAAAAGAAAGATTATCTTTGACCTTCAAAAGCTGGCCTGGCACTCATGGATCAGCCATGGTATTCTACTGAACATAATCTCACAGAATCTAAGCTAAAACAAGGTTACTCTGAGACCTTAATAAGATGGAACAAAACAAGGCTACTTGCTAATTTTGTCTAAGCACAAACAAAAACAAGGTTACTTTGCCACCCACAAAATACCAAACACCCTCTGCTTTTGGCCAGAATAAGTGAATCCTATATCCTATCAATTATAGCTTTATTCTCATTCTATTCTCCCCTCTCTATGGATAAGATTAATTAAGATACACAGTCATAGGATTGATGCACACTTTCTGGAATTATTCAATTTAGAGCAAATCCTTGCCTTCTTTCCCTCTCCAAAGTCACCTAGCCAAAGCTGAAGTTTATAACATGTTTTTTCTAACATCCCCTTACTGACAATCCCCATGACTCCCCACAGCATGTGTTCTCATTCACTGCAATTAGTGACAAACTCAACTTGTTTAACTACAGAGATTTACCTGGTAATTTTTGGATGAATGACAGTGACAATTTAGATAAGCCCAAAGGGGCTCTAATGCAGGACTTTCAGGCAATGAATGAGCAAAAGAAGTTTTACCCACATATTCTTTTGTTCTGGTCAGGACTTTTGTATTTTCCAAGTATCTATTTCAAAAAAAGCATTAAGCTGGCTATTCTGTTCTTTGTAATTTTATATTCTTAAAAAATTGCAATCAGGCTTGAAGCCTCTTGAAAAAAAAAGATACTTTTTAAAACCTTAACTTATAGAAGTTCAGTTAAATATTAACTTTATGATTTGATATATTTACATGTTTAAAAACATGGTATCTTATTAGCATTTATAGTCATTTATGGCTTATATTAAGTAATCAAATTGAAAAGTCCTTTCAGATAAATGGCAGATCAAGAAAGGTCAAAGACATCAAGTTAATAATACTTCATATCACTAGCTAAGTTTACCTTTATATTTTAAAAATATACCATTTAGGGACAGCTCAGTGGCACAGTCAGTTAAGCATCCAACTCTTAGTTGCCCCTCAGGTTGTGATCTCAAGGTCATGAGATCAAGCCCTCCTTCAGGCTCCACAATCAGGACAAAGTCTGCTTCTCTCTCCCTCTTCTTTCCCCTTGTCCCTCCCCACCCCCATTCTCTTTACCAAATAAGTATGTCTTTTAAAAAAAAAAAACACCATTTAAATTAGCCATTTCTTTATATAAATAAATAAATAACAAATTAGCTGTTTCTTTATTTTAAAAAATATTTTATTTATTTCTTTATTTCTTTATTTATCTATTTGACAGGGAGAGAGAGAGAGAGATCACAAGTAGGCAGAGAGGCAGGCAGAGGGAGAAGGGGAAACAGGCTACCCACTGAGCAGAGAACCCAAGGCAGGGCTCGATCCCAGGACCCTGAGACCATGACCTAAGCTGAAGTCATCCAGGCACTGATAACCCACTGAGCCGTCCAGGCACCCCAAATTAGCTGTTTTTTTTTAACAAGTTTCTCAGAAAATAGTGAACTAATAAATATAAAATAATAATAAATAGAGTTATAAAAATAATAGGTATTACTTACTTGTGGAGCATAAGGAATAACATGGAAGACATTGGGAGATGGAGAGAAGTGAGTGGGGGGAAATCGGAGGGGGAGACAAACCATGAGAGACTGTGGACTCTGAGAAACAAACTGAGGGCTTTGCGGGGGAGAAGATGTGGGGGGTTGGGTGAGCCTGGTGGTGGGTATTATGGAGGGCATATATTGCATGGGGCACTGGGTGTGGTGCATAAACAATGAATTTTGGAACGCTGAAAAAATTAATTTAATTTAATTAAAAAAAGAAAGAATATATGCAATGGAATTTTTTTTTAATTTTTTAAATTCCATTGCATATATTCTTTCTGGATAAAGAAGATGTGGTATATATATATATATATACAATGGAATACTATGCAGCCATCAAAAGAAATGAAATCTTACCATTTGCGACAACATGGATGGAACTAGAGCATATTATGCTTAGCGAAATAAGTCAACTGGAGAAAGACAACTATCACATGATCTCCCTGATATGAGGAAGTGGAGATGCAACGGGGGTGGGAGTTAAGGTGGTAGGAAAAGTAAAAATGAAACAAGATGGGATCGGGAGGGAGACAAACCAAAAGAGGCTCTTAATGTCATAAAACAAACTGAGGGGGGTCGGGGGAGAGGGGTTGGGAGAGGGTGGTGGGGTTACATTATATGTTTAAATAAAGCTTAGAAAAATAATACAGAAAAAAAAAATAATAGGTTTTGTTATTTCAGGATCAACTCTTGCCAAGTGTTTTATCTATATTATCCCTAGATCTCAGAGTTAGTCTGGCAAATAGCTACTATTATTCTCATTTAAAAAACAATATAAGAAAAATAAGGTTTAGAATTGTGAAGTGAAATGCTCAAAATTAAATAATTAATAAGTGCAACACATGCTGAGTCAGATCAAACTTAGTTCAATCTTAGTTCATACTTAGTTCAAACTTAGTTCATAAGATCTTATGTTCTCTGAAACACTGTTCTGCTTCTTTCTGTATTTCAGTAGACAATGGATATGATGTTGGTATTTAAGACATGGAGCAAGGGACGCCTGGGTGGCTCAGTTCGTTAAGTGGCTGCCTTCGGCTCAGGTCATGATCCCAGCGTCCTGGGATCGAGTCCCACATCGGGCTCCTTGCTCGGCAGGGAGCCTGCTTCTCCCTCTGCCTCTGCCTCTCTGTCTGCCTGTGCTTGCTCTCTCGGACAAATAAATGAATAAAACCTTTAAAAAAAAAAAAAGACATGGAGCAAAACATAACAGTTTAACACAGGTATGAAAGCCTGTTTTTATATAATAGAAATGCTTTTATATAATAGAAATGATAAAATACATCATTTAGCAATAAGTAAACATCTAAAGAAAAGGAAAAATAAGGAATATGAAGTTATGCATTGAAAAGGAAATGTTAAGTTTAAAATAATGACTAACTAGGGACACCTGGGTGGCTCAGTTGGTTGAACAGCTGCCTTCGGCTCAGGTCATAATCCCAGTGTCCTGGGATCGAGTCCCACATCGGGCTCCTTGCTCGGCGGGGAGCCTGCTTCTCCCTCTGCCACTGCCTGCCTCTCTGTCTGCCTGTGCTTGCTCTCGCTCTCTCTCTCTCTGACAAATAAATAAAATTTTAAAAAAATCTTTAAAAAAAAATAATGACTAACTAAAAGGGATTGTATCACTTCTAGTTCAGTGGTCATATGAGGACCATTACTAGAAAATACAATTTCACAAGAGATATTTAGTGCCTATTAAGGAGGCTAGGATGAGAAGTTTATTGGCAAAAAAAAAAAAAAATCAACCAATGAAAATATGTCCATTGTATCAGCAGAATAAAGACAGAAATTTTGGATAAAGAAGAGTTATTGAAAGCAGAATGACTGACTAATAATATAAGAAATACTAAACTGTGCTTTCTAAGAACACAGCAGTTACTCTTGTTCTGAAAGGTAGAAGCATTAGAGTCCTCTGCATTATTTGCACAATAAAAACATGCTTTGGAGATGCTATTCCCCTCAACAGTGGTGTTCAACTATATAAAAAAATGGAAAATTATACCCAAGGAAATGGTCTTTACCTTTGATAAAATTGATTGAATCCTCATAAATATTCATTTAATATACTCTCTTAATATATAATAATTCTACCTTCCTACATAAAAATTCAATCATTCTATTTCTTATAAATATAATTACTCCTTACTCCATTCACTTCCCTGACACAATCAATATAAGAATATAAATTATTCTACAGAAATAACTGTGCCTTATTAATGCTTAAAACAACATTTATGCTTTAATTTATTACTTGTATTTAATATCAAAATTTCTCTTCATGTAGCCAACACATGGAAGATATTCTAATGCAATATAAAGAAAGCATTTATCCTTAAAGCAGATGTGGCTTGTCACTATTTTGTACAGTAGATTGCTAGGTTTTGTTCATCTCGAATTACTAACTAAAAATTTGTACCCTTTGATTAATGCCTCCCCATTTCTTCCTCCCCCATCCCCTGGCAACCACTATTCTACTCTGTGCTTTTTTTGACTATTTAGATTTCTCTTACAAGTGGTATTATATAGTATTTGTCCTTCTGTGTCAGGCTTACTTCACTTAGCATAATGTCTTCCAAATTCAACCAGGTTATCACAAATGGCAGGATTTCTTTATTTTTGATCCTGAATAATATTCTAGTGTATGTATGTACCACATCTTCCTTACCAATTCATCTGTCAGTGTACAGAAGGCTATTATAAATAATGTTGCAGTGAACATGGGAGTGCAGGTATCTCTTTGAGATCCTGAGTGCAACTTCTTTGAATAAATATCCAGAAGTGGGATTGGTGGATCACATGGTAATTCTATTTTTAATTTTTCAAGAAATGTCTGTACTTTTTTCCATGGTGGCTGCACCAATTTACATTCCCACCAACACTGTGCAAGGAATTCTCTTTCCTCTGCACCATCTTCACCAATACTTTTTTTTTTTTAAATAATAGCCATCCTGGGCGCCTGGGTGGCTCAGTTGGTTAAGCGACTGCCTTCAGCTCAGGTCATGATCCTGGAGTCCCGGGATCAAGTCCCACATTGGGCTCCCAGCTCCACAGGGAGTCTGCTTCTCCTTCTGACCTTCTCCCCTCTCATGTTCTCTCTCTCTCTCTCTCAAATAAATAAATAAATAATCTTAAAAATTTTTTTTAAAAATAATAGCCATCCTAACATATGTGAGGTGACTTCACATCATGTTTTTAATTTGCATTTCTCTGATGATTAGTGACATTGAGAACATTTTCATATACTTTTTGGCCATTTGTAAGTCTTTCTGGGGGAAATATCTTTTCAAATCCTTTCCCTATTTTTAATCAGGTTATCTGGATTTTTGCTATTGAATTGTAAGAGTTCCTCATCTGTTTTGGATTTATTAGATATATGTTTGCAAATATTTTTCCATTACATGAAGTGCTTTTCATTTTGCTGATGGTTTCCTTTGTTGTACAGAAGTTTTTTTAGTTTGATGTAATTGTCTATTTTTGCTTTTGTTGTCTGTGCTTTCACTTTCATATCCAAGAAATCATTGGAGACTAACGTCAAGAAGACTTTCTCTATGTATTGTTCTGGTAATGTTATAGTTTCAGGACCAAAAATATATATGCCTAAACATTTGCTAAGAGGGTATATTATGTGTTCTTATAAAAAATAATTATAATAATAATAATATAGGCATGGGAGGAAACTTTTGAAAGTGATGGATATATTTATGACATAGATTGTGGCAATGGTTTCACTGGTATATACTTATCTCCAAACTCATCAAGTTGTTTACATAAAGCATGCACATCCTTTTATGTGACAGTCATACCCCAATAAAGTGGTTCTAAAAAAGGAACATAGTTTGGAGCACCTGGATGGCTCAGTCCGTTAACTATTTAACTCTTGATTTCAGCTAAGACCATGATCTCAATGTCTTGAGATCAAGCCCGTGTCAACTCTGTGCTCACCGTGGAGTAGGCTTGACATTCTCTTTCTCTCTCTATCCCTCCCCACAGCTCATACTCTCTCTCTGTCAAATAAGTAAACAAAAAACAAATAAATAAAATCTTTTAAAAAATGAATATAGTTTACCAAATTTTCAATTGACCAAAAGATCAAAACAAAAAAAAGAATCATACTAACAAATCCTACTTCAATATCCTTTCTTCACTTTTCATTGACACTTTTTTAGATCACAGACTATGTCTTAAAGACTACAGGAAAATCGAAAAGTATACTTTCATACTGAATATAAACAATCATGTCAGTAGCAGAATTGCCATTACAATGTCCTACTATATTTTCAAGGCTATGCAAACAGCTATCATGTCTTCCTGCCTTTCTCAAAAAGGATTTTAATCCCAAAAGGATTATGAACAATAAGAATCCTTAAAAGAAAGTCCATGTATATAGATCTTAAAGAAAAAATATTTCAGGCATCTCAAGGTCTTCTTTAGTTTGATAGAGATACTGAAATGAATTAGCTTTCAGAGCTATAATTAAAATTATGAAAAATTCCAAGGATTAGAGATTACATACTTGGATCCAAAAATCCTCTTTGAATAGTGATTCACAAGAGCATGGAATCATGCTTTAAAATTAGCAAACAGAAATGCCTATTTCCATGGCTTTAAGCAATAGTATTACTCAATAGTAGTAAGACCAATAATTATTACCAGAATATAAAGCATTTACTGGTGAGAATTATGTACACTTTAAACAAGAATTAGAACTTTTCATATGTAAATTTTTATAAACTATCTGTGACTATATTTGATGAAAAACACATCACAGTGATAAGGTTTTGTTTGTTTTTGTTATTAAAGAAGTTATACTTAATTGTTTTTTGTGATGGTTCTACAATATAGTAGAAATTACCTAAAGATGAAGAAACACACTTTGTCATAGGATGACTCATTAGTTATGTAAAGGAAAATTAATAAGCAGAGAAGTAAATAGAAACAAATGTTTTTAAAAATATATCCAATTGGGGCACCTGGGTGGCTCAGTGGGTTGAGCCTCTGCCTTCAGCTCGGGTCATGATCTCAGGGTCCTGGAATCAAGTCCCACATCAGGCTCCCTGGTGAGCAGGGAGCCTGCTTCCCCCTCTACCTCTGCTGCTCCCCCTGCTTGTACTCTCTCTCCTTCTCTCACTCTCTGTCAAATAAATAAATTCTTAAATATATATATATATATATATATATATATATATATCCAATCGATCCTATTTTAATAAAATAGTCTAACACTTTGGCCTTCCAGGAAAAAGAAATCTAGATTTCTTTGGACTGTTACAGAAGCATGTTTCTTACAGAAATGATTGCAAATAGCCTTTGAAAATGAGAAGCCACAGTGAAGATAGAAACAAAACTGAGAAACAAAAGCTTCTGGTGTTTAAGAGTCTTAGTAATTAAAGATCAAGGAGTATTCTATATATCTCAGCTGATAAATATCCCATAGCTTGTCATGAATGAGGTAAAATATCTTCAAATATCTTACTAGTATTTGCATCACATAACTAAAAATTGAGAGAAATGTCTCACTAAAACATCAAATTGCCATTCAGTAACAGTAATCATATAACATAACTTTTTCATACTGAAGAATTCATATTTCAAACTAAAATACTGAAAAGTGAAACTAAATTTTATGGGATTTCAAACTATTCTTGAAAGCAGCCATAAGGTGTCAAATGCTAAAAAGTGCACTAGAATAGCAGTCAGGAGATATAGGTTGTAATAACAATTCCACAAACTTTTAACCTTAAGCAAGTCACTTAATTAACATTGGATTTGGTTATTCATTTGTCGAACAAGAGGTTAGAGCTCATGCTCTGTGAGTTCCCATATCAGATAAATGGCTATGAATTTGATAAATTAATAATCATCACAGGTATCAACTACCTTCTATGAAATGTCTATTTTGTGCAAAGTGATAAACTAGACTCTTTGCTTGGAATATCTTAATCCATAGTAGAAATACCTTCATTTCAGAGATTTGGAAACAGATTCAGGGAAGGCAACTTACCCAATAGCATACAACTAATAAATGCAGGAGCAGGGATTCCAACTGAGTGCTGTCTATCTTCCTGCCCTCATTCCAACTCTATCATATATTCTGATTTTTATCCAACTGATGACAGAATATTCAATCATTTAAGCTGCATAAAAAAACTTAAAATATTGCTCAACTATCACATAATGACACTTAAAAAGCTTCTATCTGAACCATAACCATCAATGATTCAATGAGAAATTTTTATTACTTACAGCTGTTCCAAAGATATGAGTCCTTTAAATGTTTGCTTATCTAGGGCATGGATTTCGTTCTTGTACAGATACCTGAAAAACATATAAAATTCTATTAAGTTATACATTTGCATAGATGCCACATTTCTTATATCAGGAATTTTCAAACTACAATGTGACTCTAAAGAGCTTTGGGATGTTAATAGATTACCTAAAAAATATATGGAGACTTTATTTCATTTAAATATGTTCAAGTATCTGGGCAAGACAGTTCCAAGGCTCTTGTCAGATTCTCAAAGAAATCCTTGATCCAAAATATTAAGAACACTGCCTTAACCTCTAAAACTTAGAGTGATTGTAGAAAAATTCTGACTAATGAGGTGACATGTACTGAGTAACAACTTCTCTAAGAAAAAGAAAAGTTGGAGTACAACATTTTTTTTTCAAATTCTTTCTATCATACAGAATATATTGAACCAGGAGTTATAGCTGCAAAGCTGGCAAATATCATAAGACTCATCTAAGTGGAGTAAATACATATTAACATGATCCACAAGATGTATTTTGGTTCTCCCATGGCTGCTGCTGAAAACCTACAGGAAAAGAAACTGTTAATGGATTTATAAATATGATGATGTAACTAATCTGGCTGAAATATTTGATGAAAACAATTTACACAACATATGAACACTATGTCCTTTTTTCATCAACTATAGGATGGAAAAGTTATTTCATTTTTTAGATCTCTATGTGAATACTTTGTGAATGTCATGAAAGTGAAATCTGTATCTTTTCTACTTGTGCCATTTTTCATGACCCAGGTGTTGCTCTTTCTGCCCATAGGTCCTGTCCCTGTGTTTTAATAAAGCCACCTTTTTGCACCAAAGACATCTTAAGAAAATTTATTGGCCATCAGTTTCCAACCCTAATATTTTTCCTACATCAATTGTGTGTGAATCCATGTATAGGTACATGAATTGATATTTCTAAGACATTATTTTGGCTCATCTTGGGCCTTATACTGATATCTGGTATACTGCCTCTGCAAATTCTGATTTCATAATGGGTCCACCAAGTGAAATAGCATTAAGATTCTTCAAAATTCCAGAGATGATAATAATATGTCGAAAAGTTTAAAACATCTATTCTATGGATAGAAACCAGGCAAAAAGTATTTGGTAAGTTTATTCCAGAGGATTCAGATATACCTCCCTGGTAAGGACCCTTATACTATCAGAATGTCAAGGAACCACATTACTTTTCAGGTATCATATCCTGAAGCATAGAAAATTGACCCAATTTCTGTAAAGATGTGTATAAAGGCTTAAATTGTTTTTTTATTATTATCATATTTAAATAATGATGAGCTGCTTCATAAAAATTAAACTAAATTATCAAATATTCATTGAGGAGTCTCAAAACTGAAAACCACCTGTAAAATTTTATATCATATATACAGATTCATTTTAGACTTATATCTTATAGAAACAATACTAAAAAGGTGACCAAATGGTATTTTAAAAAGAAGCAATGGAACTTCTATAGTTAGATATGTACATGTTGATTAAAATGATAACATATGCATTCAAGATACACTGCTCCTTAGGTTAACACCAGCAAGAGAACTTCCAGCTTCCTGTGGGATAATGGAAACCACCTGAATTCAAACCTCTCCACACATCCTAAAAATGAACTAAGAGGAAGAAACAAATCATCTAGAATACAACCTATGCCATGACTAAGAGAAACAAAATTAGTAACTTCAATTCACATTTAAGTAGGGGAAATAGTAACACCAGCAAAGTCAGATCCAGAGGCTGTCTTGCAGAAAGGGGTCAGGCAGGATTTTATCGACAAGGGAGATGGGAGGAAGGGGTGGAAAAAGAAAGCTGAGAAAGTACCAACCTGATGAAAATCTGTCTGAGTTCGGGGGGGATCAGAGCCCTAACTCCTGGGAATTGACAGAAAAGGGCTGAGAAAGTGAATAGGGGAAGCACCTCACAATTGCTAAGCATCTTGTGGAAGAGTGGTATTAAAGGTAAAGAAGGAAGTAAGAAGCCAAAGGGTCTTACAGAGACTAAGATAATATCAGATAATCTAAAGACACACCAAGGGGCACCTGGGTGGCTCAGTTGGGTAAGCATTTGCCTTTGGCTAAGATCATGGGTCCAGGGTCCTAGAATTGAGTCCTACAAGAGACTCCTTGCTCAATTGGGAGTCTGCTTCTCCCTTTTCCTCTGACACTCTTCCTGCTTGTGCTCTCTCGCCCTCTCTCTCTGTCAAATAAATAAAACCTTTAAAAATTAAAAAAAATAAAAACACACCAAAAATGCTAGACTTAATAAGGTAATTATGATTCACTCTGTCAACAGAAGAGCATGGCCTTGAACTAAGAAATAAGCCATCCAAAGCTCTCTTCTCTACCCTCATATCTAATCACCTGCTACTCAAATCAAATGTTAGTATCTAAACTTGAGAAACATTGTACAAGAAAACAATAAACTTCTTATCTTTGAATATCAATGCAAAATTAATAAAAATATTAGCAAACTGAACTCACCACTTAGTAGTTCTAAGGACCAATATTTATGATAACCTTCTAAAATAATGAAAAAAAATGGGGCAGAGGGGCAAGATGGCAGAGAGGTAGGAGACCCTGTTTCAATCAGTCCCCTGAGTGAGCTAAATATCTACCAGAACACTCTGAACACCCATGAAATCAGCCTGATATATAAGATTATACACTTCTGGGTCTCCATGGGAGCAGAAGACATTAGTGGAGAGGTAAAATGGAGGGGAAAGGATAACAGAAGGGGAAGGGAGCCACCAGAAGTGATCCCTTGGAAAGTAATACCCCAATAAGAACTTGGAGTCTGGTTAAAAGCACTCAAAAAGAGCAGAAGATCTTAAGAGGCAACTGGTGGAATTGGGTGGTCATGGACATGGGCCTAAGCCCACATTCCAGACAGTCAATGCAGGCAGCCAGAGAGAGTCCAGCAGGGCCTCCAATCCATGAGCCCATGGCTTTTCACTGCTTGCACCACCGCTTAGGCTTGGTGCACTCCTGCCCAGGCCTGAGAAAGCCCAGTGCAGGTGATGACTGGTGGTCTCTAGGACCACAGCCTTCTGTGACTAGCAGAAGTCCAAGTCCACACCTGAGAAAACCTGGTGAGATCTCTGGTAGGGATCCCTTGGCCTGCAGCTTTCTGAGACCTGTGCAAGCCCAGTGTCTGAGTGTACTTGGCTTGGGCCTAGACTCCAGTCCCAGACTGCTCCTGGACCAATATAGCTTCCCGGACCAATATAGCTCCTGGTTTTAGTGGCACAGGGTGTGCAGAGACAAGTGAGAGCTTTGGGGGACCACTGGGATGGTAGTGTACACTGGCTGTGGGAGGTTATGTTGTTCAGCAGATTTTGAAGAGGGGGGGTCTGTGTGTTCTGGACCACCAGAGGGGAACAGTCTGAGGCTTCTCTCTGATGTGGAGGTCTAGGTTTAGACAGATTCTTTCTTTGCTCTGACCCTCTGAAAAGCCACAAGAAGCCCCCAAAGAACAAAAACCTCCAGAGAACAAAAGCCTAAAAAAACAGTTTCCACAGAGCCAGCCCCTTCATAGAAGGCAGGGTGACTCAACCCAAGCAAGATGGGAAAACAATGCAGCAGACCCCTCCCCCAGAGGACAAGCCAAAAGAATAAGAGGACAACCACCACAGGGTCTCCATAAAACTGTAAAACCCTAACATCAGGGAAAACAATATATTAACCTCCCAGTATTGGCCTAAAACCTGTATATTTCTTAAATACAACTTTTCTTTCTTTCTTTCTTTTTTTAACTCATTCTCACAATTCTTATTATTTTAATTTTTTAACCTTCTTTCCATTACAACTAGAAGTTTAATACAACATATTCCATAATAACTTGTAACTTGAACTTTTCCATACATATAAGTGTTTCTTTTTCTTTTTTTTTTTAATATACATACAGATATAAGCTTCAAGGTAATCCTTTTTCTCTACTCAATACTACCCTTATATATAAACCAGTTTTAATTCCCTATATCTGAGAAAGTTGAGTACTTTAACAAAGTTAACAAGATACTCCCCAGAAGAATCAAAATCACCTTCATTGCCCACATCAAGGATTTATAACCACCTTCCCATCTTATTCTTTGGTCAGTGTTTCTCTGTATTTTTTTTTCTGGTATTATATAAATCTTATTCTTGGGGTTCATTTTAGCCAGGTTCTTCTTCCTTTTCTTGTCATTTACTTTTGTTGGTCTTTTTGTTTGTTCGTTTTTGCTTATGTACCTTATAAATCTTACTTTTGGGACTCATTTTGGCGGGGTTTTCTCTTTTCCCTCTCTCTCTCTCTCTCTTTTTCTTTCTTGTTGGTCATGACTTCTAATTGCTCTGAAACTTTCCAGGGTGTACCTTGCCTGGATCATGGTTGATATATTCAGCTATCCAATCAACCACCTCTTACCAAAATGACTGAGGAAGAACATCCAACAGAGGAAAAATTCAAAGACTGTGTCCTCTGCCACAGAACTATTGGATATGGACATAAACAGTATGTCAGAAAGGGAATTCAGGGTTACAATTATCCAGGCAATGGCTAGGTTGGAGAAAACCATTAGTGACAACATAAAATCTTTAAGGGTGGAAGTGAGAACTGACCGGGCAGATGTTTAAAATGCTATCAGAGGGACGCCTGGGTGGCTCAGTTGGTTAAGTGGCTGCCTTCGGCTCAGGTCATGATCCCGGCGTCCTGGGATCTAGTCCCACATCGGGCTCCTTGCTCAGTAGGGAGCTTGCTTCTCCCTCTGCTTCTGCCTGCCTCTCTGTCTGCCTGTGCTCACGCTCTCTCTCTCTCTCTCTCTAACTAATAAATAAATTTTTTAAAAAAAGAAAAAAATACTATCAGAGATCCAATCTCATCTAAATACTCCAACAGCTAGCATACCTAAGGCAGAAGATAGAATTGGTGATCTAGAAGACAAACTTATAGAAAAGAAGGATCAGGAGAAGACCTGGAAAAAACAGCTTAGAAGCCATGAAAACAGAATTATGGAAATAAATGACATGATGAAATGTTCCAGTGTCAGAATTATTGGGATCCCTGAGTGGATGGAGAAAGACAGAAGACTAGAAAATATGGTTGAAAAGATTCTGGATGAAAATTTATCCAATTTGGGGAATGGAACAAGTGTTCATGTCCTAGAGGCAGAAAGGACACCCCCAAGATCAACGAATCTATAAAGACCTCCAAACAGTTAGTTGTGAAATTCATGTATCATAATTTTAGATAAGAGGTCTTAAGGGTAGCTAGGGAGAAGAGATTCCTTATGTACAGAGGAAGGTCCATCAGAATAACATCAGACCTGTCCACAGAAACCTGGCAAGCTAGAAAGGGTGGCAAGACATATTCAGGGCATTAAATGAGAAAAACATGCATCCAAGAACACTTTATCCAGCAAGGCTGACATTCAAAATGGATGGAGAGATAAAGAGCTTCCACCAGCAAGGTATAAAAGAGTATGTGATCAAAGCCAGCACTATAAGAAATATTAAGGGGGGGTGGGTGGGTTCTATAAAAGAAGAAAGAACCCAAGAGTGACATAGAATAGAAATTTACAGAGACAATCTATAGAAACAAGGACTTCACAGGCAACACGTCAATAAAAACTTATTTTTCAATAATCACTTTCAACACGAACAGCCTAAATGCTCCCATAAAATGGCACAGGGTTGCAAACTGAATAAAATGACAGGACCCATCCATATGCTGTCTACAAGAGGCACATTTAGAACCTAAAGTTACATCCAGACTGAAAGTCAAGGGATGGAGAAACATCTTTCATGACAACAGGCCTCAAAAGAAAGTGGGGTGGTGATTCTCATATCAGATAAATTAGATTTCAAGCTAAAGACTAGAGATACGGAAGGACATTACATCATGCTTAAAGAGTCTATCCAGCAAGAAGATCTACCAATTGAAAACATTTATGCCCCAAATATGGGATAAACCAACTACATAAGCCAACTGTGTTAATCAAGATAAAGAGTTATACTGATATGAATGCATTAATTGTAGGGGATCTTAACACGCCACTCTCAGTAGTAGACAGATCATCCAGGCAGAAAATCAATAAAGAAACAAGAGCTTTGAATGACACATTGGATCAAATGGACCTCATAGATATATACAGAACATTCCACCCTAAAACAACAGAATACTCATTCTTCTCAAGTGCACATGGAATGATCTCCAGAATAGACCACATCGTCGCCACAAATCAGGGCTGAACTTGAGATTGAGATTATTCCCTGCATATTCTCAGACCACAATACTTTGAAACTGGAACTCAACCACAAGAAAAAGTTTGGAAGGAATTCAAACACGTGGAAACAAAGACCATCCTGCTTAAGAATGTTTGGATCAACCAGGAAATCAAAGAAGAACATAAACAATTCATGGAAATCAAATTGGTCCAAAACCTATGGGATACAGCAAAGGCAGTTCTAAGGGGGAAACACATAGCCATAATACACCAACTCTCTTTACATCTTAAAGAACCAGAAAATCAACAACCAATTAAGCCAACCCCTGCACAAGAAAGGAGATAATCAAGATTAGAGCAGAGATAAATGAATTAGAAACTGGAGATATAGTAGAACACATTAATGAAACTAGAAGCTGGTTCTTTGAACGAATGAATAAGATTGATAAATCACTGGCCAAACTAATCTAAAAGAAAAGAGAGGACCCAAATTAATAAAATTATGAATGAAAGGGGAGACATCATGACTAACACCAAGGAAATAGAAACAATCATCAGAAATTGTTATCAACAGTTACGAGCCAATAAGTTAAGCAACCTAGAAGAAATGGATGCATTCCTGGAAACCTATAAACTTCCAAGACTGAAACAGGAAGAAACTGACAACCAGAATAGGCCAATATCTAGAAATGAGATTGAAACAGTGATCAAAAACCTCCCCCAAAAAGAGAGCCCAGGACCTGACAGATTCCCTGGGGAATTCTAACAAACATTCAAAGAAAAAATAATACCTATTCTCCTGAAACTGTTTCAAAAAATAGAAACAGAAGAAAAACTTCCAGACTCTTTATGAAGCCAGCATTACCCTGATCCCCAAACCAGGAAAAGACTCCACCAAAAAGGAGAATTTCAGACCAATATTCCTGATGAATTACCCTTATCCCCAAACCAGGCAAAGACTCCATCAAAAAGGAGAATTTCAGACCAATATTCCTGATGAATGGATGCCAAGTTTCTCAACAAGATCCTAGTTAGGATCCTAATAGGATCTAGTTAGGATCCTAATAGGATCTAGTTAGGATCCTAATAGGATCCAATAGCACATTAAAAAGATTATCCACCATGACCAGGTGGGATTTATCCCTGGGATGCAAGGGTAGTTCAATATTCACAAACCAATCAGTGTGATAGAACAAATCAATAAGAGAAGAGAGAAGAACCACATGGTACTCTCAAATGATGCAGAAAAAAAGCATTTGAGAAAATACAGCATCTGTTCCTGATTAAAACTCTTCAGAGTAGTAGAGATAGAGGGAACATTCCTCAAATTCATAAAAGCCATCTATGAAAAGCCCACAGCAAATATCATTCTCAACAGGGAAAAGCTGAGAACTTTTCCCTTAAGATCAGGAACACGAAAAAGATGCCCACTCTCACCACTCTTATTCAACATAGTACTGGAAGTCCTAGCAACAGCAATCAGACAACAAAAAGAAATAAAAGGTATTCAAACTGACAAAGAAGAAGTTAAACTCTCTCTCTTCATTGATGACATGATACTCTATGTGGAAAACCCAAAAGACTCCACCCCCAAATTACTAGAACTCATACAACAATTCAGTAATGTGGCAGGATACAAAATCAATGCACAGAAATCACTTGCTTTCTTATATATTAGCAATGTAACTGTAGAAAGAGAAATTATGGAATCGATTCCATTTACGTTAGCACCAAAAACCTTAAGATACCTTGGAATAAGCCTACCCAAAGTGGTAAAGAATCTGTACCCAAGGAACTACAGAACATTCATGAAAGAAATTAAGAAGACAGAGAAAGATGAAAAACCATTCTATGCTCATGGATTGGAAGAATAAACATTGTTAAAATGTCTATGCCCAGAGCAATCTATACTTTCAATACCATCCCAATCAAAGTTCCACTGGCATTTTTCAAAGTGCTGGAACAAGCAATCCTAAAATTTGTATGGAACCAGAAAAGCCCCCTGGATTGCTAAGGAAACGTTGAAAAACAAAGACAAAACTGGGGTCATCCTGTTGCCTGATTTCAAGCTTTACTACAAAGCTGTGATAACCCAGACAGCATGGTACTAGCACAAAAGCAGACTCATAGACCAGTGGAACAGAGCAGAAAGCCCAGATATGGACCCACAACTCTACGGTCAATCTTTGACAAAGCAGGAAAAAATATCCAGTGGAAAAGACAGTCTCTTCAATAAATGGTGCTAGGAAAATTGGACAGCTATGTATAGAAGGAAACATGACCATTCTCTTACACCATACACAAAGATAAACTCAAAATGGATAAAAGACCACAATGTGAGATCAAAATCCTAGAGGAGAACACAGGCAATAACCTCTTCAACATCAACCACAGCAACTTCTTTCAAAACAAATCTCCGAAGGCAAAGGAAACAGAAACAAAAATGAACTTTTGGGACTTCATCAAGATCAAAAGCTTCTGCACAGCAAAGGAAACAGTCAACAAAACAAAGAAGCAATCCACGGAATGAGAGAAGATATTCACAAATGATATTACAGACAAAGGACTGATACCCAAGATCTATTAAAAAACTCCTCAAACTCAACACCCAAAAAACAGATAATCCTGTCAAAAATCGACAGAAGACATGAACAGACACTTCTCCAAAGAAGACATATAAATAGCTAACAGACACATGAAAAAATGTTCATCATCATTAGCCATCAGGGAAACTCAAAGCAAAACCACATTGAGATACCACCTTAAACCAGTTAGAATGGCCAAATTCAACAAGATAATAAACAACAAGTGTTGGAGAGAATGTGGAGAAAGGGGAACCCTCCTACAGTGTTGGTGGGAATGCAAGTTGCAACCACTTGGAAGAATGCAACCACTTTGGAAAACAGTGGGGAGATTCCTTAAGAAATTAAAACTAGAGCTACTCTATGACCCTGCAATTGCACTACTGGGTATTTACCCCAAAGATACAGATGTAGTGAAAAGAAGGGCTACCTGTAACCCAATGTTCATAGCAGCAATGGCTACAGCCACCAAATTGTGGAAAAAACCAAGATGCCCTTCAACTGACGAATAGATAAAAGAAGATATGATCCATATATACTATGGAGTATTATGCCTCCATCAGAAAGCATGAATACCCAAATTCTGTATCAATATGGATGGGACTGGATGAGATTATGCTGAGTGAAATAAGTCAAGCAGACAGAGTCAATTATCATACGGTTTCACCTACTTGTGAAGCATAAGGAATAAACTGGAGGACATTAGGATAAGGAAAGGAAAAGTGAACTGGGGGAAATCAGAGGGGGAGACAAAGCATGAGAGACTGTGGACTCTGAGTAACAAACTGAGGGTTTTGGAGGAGAGAGGAGTGCAGGATAGGTGAGCCTGGTAGTGGTTGTTAAGGAGGGCACATATTGCATGGAGCCCTGGGTGTGGTGCATAAAAAATGAATCTTGAAACACTGAAAAAATAAAATAAAATTTAAAAAATAAAATATTGAAAAACCCATGTTTATAGCTATTTGTATTTCCAGATGCCAGATAGTGTGACTGGACATTGCAAAATAATTTCTGCCAAAATCAGTAGAAACAATTAAGAGAATTTAGTAAGATTACAAAATATAAAATTAACATATAATATCAAAGGCCTTTGCACATATAAAATGGAACTGAATAAAAGATATAATAGAAAGAATACCTCACATATAATAGTAACAGGGAAAAAAATTAGCAATACACAAACTGACATGAGAAGAAATAAATCAAATGGAAAGAATCTTGAATAAGATGCCTCAAAACCAAAATATACCACTTTCCCTTGTTAATTTTCATATATATTTAATTTGATCCCAATAAAAATATCAACACATTTTTAGAGGTATATAAATTGATTCTAATTTTCCTATAGAAGAGTAAACAAATAAGAATAGCTACCTACATGCTAATAAAGAGCAATGAGGAGACAAATTATAACATATGTTTAGAAAACTCAATAATGCCTCTATAATTAAACCAGTGTGGTGCTGGCACATGAACAGTCCAATGGGAAAAACAAAATAAAAAGTCTAGCCATAACACTAATTATATATGTAAATTTAGTATATAATACAGATTCATATTTCAAATCATTAGTGTTGAGAAAATTCTTTTATTAGTGGAATTGGGAAAGCTTTTCTAACCATGACTCAAAATCCAGAAATAATTCAAAAATAATAAATTTTTAAAGTAATAAAACTTTATATGGCAAAAAAATTGCATATCTAAGTCAAAAAAGGAAGAGAAATTTTTGAGAACAAATATCAGAAAAAGTATAAATCTGAGAAGAAAAACAAAACTTCTATCATAAAATGGGCAAAAGCCATTACAGACAGTGCACATTTTACATATATAAAGATGACTGAACACATGAAAAGATATTAAACTACACTCATAATAAGATCAATGCAGGGACGCCTGGGTGGCTCAGTTGGTTAAGCAGCTGCCTTCGGCTCAGGTCATGATCCCAGTGTCCTGGGATCGAGTCCCATATCGGGCTCCTTGCTCAGCAGTGAGCCTGCTTCTCCCTCTGCCTCTGCCTGCCAATCTGTCTGCCTGTGCTCATTCTCTCTGACAAATAAATAAATAAAATTTTTTTTTAAAAAAAGATCAATGCAAATTAACACTATATTTAAATATCATTTCTCACCTATCACCCTGATGAGAAAAGTCTAAAAATCTAGTCAACATGACCTGCTGTGGAGATTGTATGTAAACAGGCACTTTCCTATTGCTAGTGAGGAAGCAAATGGCACAAAGCTTAGGGAATGAAATTTAGCAATACAGACAAGAAATTGGATATATGTTTACCCTTTAACATAGTAATCCCATTTCTAGAACTAAAGATATCCCTCTACAAATAAAAACAGCATATACAGAAGATTATTTGATAGTTTTTTAAATAGCAAATCACTGAAGACTACTCAAATTTTTATCAATAGAAACTAACTGAATAAAATATGATATTGTCACATAATGAAATACAATGAAGCCATAAAAGATGAGAAAGCTCTCTATAAAATGATATACAGGATTTCAGTATTTATTAAGTGAAAGCAAAAAAAACCAAAACCTTCCACATATTATGTATACTATATTACATTTATTTGTATACAAAAAATAATTATTATATTATAAGAACAAACATATGGTAAGCATATAATTTTATATTTGCATAAAGAATAAATGAAAATATATAATATAATTTATATTTGTAATTTATATCATATTTTATAAAGTAAACATATATATATTTATTCTTGCATTAAAAAATAGGGATAGTAAACCAGAAACCAACAACTAGGGTTATGTACAAGAGGCTGGGTAAGAAGTAGGTGAAAAAAGGAATGTAAACACATCTTCTCTGTGTATATTTTGTTACATAATTTAACCATTTAACCATGTTAATAATTAACATGTTTAAATATATGATTAAGTAAAAAAATAAAATGCAGAGTTAAAATAAAGTAAAAATGGAAACATCATGGACTTTACTGTATACAAAATTGATAACAGAGAAAAACAGAGAAATTATTTTTTCTAGTGAGTGTTACCAAAGTGCTCCAACTTTACACTCTAGATTAAGAAATCTTAAACTTAGTGGGTTTAATTTTTTAGCTATATGACTGTTTCAATTGATGAGAATGTTGATTTAAAATAAAATAAATTAGCACCAAGATTTTGAAGTAGCAATATTATTATATATAAAGATTACCAATCTAAGAATAATTATACACAAATGTTGAAATGAGAAATTAAGAAAATCAGTCTTCAAGATATTGATCTCAATTCTTTTGGATATGTACCCAAATTAAGAATGCTGGGTCAAATGGAAGTTCTAGTTTTAATTTTTTTTTTTTAGGTCTATACTGTTTTCCATAGCTGCTGCACCAATTTCTTAATACTAAATTTGAACCAAGTGTAAGTATAAAATCACAATTTTAAAAACCAATTGTTATTTCTGTCCTCCAAAATTTTCACAATTTGTGTCCTATGAAGACACCTCATATTCAAATCTTGTTTACAACATGCTATTTTCCACCAGAACAGACCAAGCTATTTAAAGAAATGACTGTTTCCAGGTCTGGGGCAGCATAAGTACATAACATACTATGCTTGACAGAAAGCAATAAAAAAGAAGCACTCAGAGTTTAATGGGATCATTCCAAAAGAACAAAGAGCTAGCATGAATGGTCTCCCACTGGTCGGTATATCGGAAAGCAATTGACTTTTGTGTATTAACCTTGCATCTTACAACCTTGCTATAATTGTTTATTAGTTCCAGGAGTTTTTCTGGTGATCCTTTGGGATTTTATACACACATAATCATGACATCAGAGAACAAACACAATTTTATTTCTTCCTTCCAAATCTGTATAACTTGTATTTCCTTTTTTATCTTAATTGCATTAGCTGGAACTTCCTGTGTAATGGTTACATAGGAGTAGTAACAGACAACATCTTTGCTTTATTCTCAATCTTAGGGGAAAGCATCTAGTTTTTCATCATTATCCATTAGCTATAGGGGTTTTATAGATGTTCCTTATCAAATTGGGGAAGTTCCTCTATTCCTAGGTTGTTCAGAACTTTTATCAAGGGTGGAAAATTATTATGGGTCTTAAAGGTTATCAAATGTTTTTTCTGCATCTATTGATATGATATTATAGGATTTTTCTTCTCTATCCTGTTGTGATAGATTATACTTATTGATTTTGAAATGTTGAACCAACCTTGCACTGAGACAAATCTCATGTGGTTTGGTCTACTTTGGTGGATTTGAATAGCTAACATTTGTTCAAGACTATTGCATTTATGTTTATGGGAGATATTGGTTGGTAGTTTTCCTTTCTTGTAATGTCATCTGATTTCGGTATCAGGTTCATTGATTTCCGCTCTATTTTTTTATTATTTCTTTTCTTCTGCTTCCTTTAAGTTTATATTACTCTTCTTTCTTTAGGTTCCTAAAATGGAAGCTTAGATTATTGACTTTCATCTTTCTTCTTTTCTAAAATATACACTCAATGCATAAATTTCCCTCTAAGTACTGCTCTTACTGTATTCCCCAAGTTTTGATAATTTGGGTTTTCATTTTCATTCAGTTCAAAATATTTTTAAGTTATCTTGAAACTTCTCTGAACTGTTTTTTTTATTTTCTTTTTTTCTAATTGTTTAAGGTTTTTGTTTAAATTCCTATTATTTAACATACAGTGTAATATTAGTTTCAGGTGCACAATTTAGTGATTCAACAATTATATACAATACCCAGTGCTCATCACAACAAGTGCTCTCCTTAATCCCCATCACCTATTTAACACATACCCATATCCACTTCCTCTCAGATATCCATCAGTTTGTTCTCTATAGTTAAAAGTCTGTTTCTTGGTTTGCCTCTCTCTTTCTTCCCTTATGATTATTTGTTTGTTTTGTTTCTTAAATTCCACGTATGAGTGAAATCCTATGGTATTTGTCTTTCTCTGGCTGACTTGACATAAGGATCTCTAGCTCCATCCATATCATTGCAAATAATAAGATTTCATTCTTTTTTATGACTAATATTTCATTTTTAAAATATGTCTCACATCTTTATCCATTCATCACTTGATAGACATTTGAACTATGTCTTTTTTAGGAATTTTTTGTTTAACCCCCCAAATACCTTGAGATATTCCAGCTATCTTTCTGTTACTGATTCCTAGTTTAAATTCATTATGGTCTGAGAACACATTTTGAACGATTTCTATTATTTTAAATTTGTTGAGGTGTGTTTTATGGCCTAAAATATAGTCTACCTTGGTGAATGTGCCATGTGAACTTGAGATGAACATTATTCTGCCATTGTTGGATGGAGCACTCATTTTCATATAGCTAAGTAAAAATGTACTATGCATAAAAATATAAAAAGTAAATGTTGAATTTTTTAATTAGTTTTTTTTAGATGGAGGATATACAGGTATTCAACCATTTTTCCATTGCATACACTTTTCAAATTAAAATTCTGAGAAAAAATAAAAAGGATTCAGGGATGACCCATTAGAAAGAGGCAAAGAACTAAAACTCTCTGTAATCCTTTGAGCTACTGGATCAAAACAGGCCTGATGTCTGCATTATCTCTACAATATTTATGCCCATCTGAGAAGTTTCATTGTCAGTTTGTTTTTTTCTATTGCAAACAAGAAAATCTAAACTGATATGTTTTTAAAAGAAGGAAAGAAAAAGAAAAACTTCTATTTTTCTCCTTTTCTGTCTCTTCATCCTCTTTGTCTCTGAATTCTTCACAATATGTCTTCAGCAACATGAAAACCTGACAAACCTGAAGCTTTTTATTTTTAAAAATTACCACCATGAGAAGCCATCTTGTCACTTCCCCTGCTTTTCAAGTATGTTTTCTACTGACAATAGTGTGTATTCACACTACAATATTACATTTAACTCACTAAGTCATTTCAATATCCAAACTAGAATTAGTGAGATTCAAGCAATAGGTTTGTTTTATAACTAAAACATAATTATATTGTTTATACTATTACATAGTATATATCATATAACTAGAACATTGTTTTTTAACTATATATGTACAATAGTCTTTAAATGGGCAAAGTTCATGTACGAAACACTTCTATTTTTACTACATAAGGGAAAAAAAAAAACTTAGTTTCTTCTATACCCTAAAACTGTGTTCTGAATTATTTCCGAGGCAATAATCCATAATTTTCCAAAGATCTTAAATAGTAATAGAAAAATCACAATTAGAAATTACATCATTTACCTGTATTTTTTGAAAAATTTTCAGATAATTTGAATTACTGAGAGTAAAATTATATTTATTAACATATATTAAGTACTCCAGAAATATTTTCATTTCAAATTCAAGTCTGGCTTTTTAATAACAAATTTATTTCAGTTCTACAACAATAGGAGCCAAGAGTTAATCATAATTTTTGTTCAATATTTAGTCATTTTGAAAAGAAAGTATTACAAAGATAAGCTCCAAAAATACAATCATCAGCTCAGAGACATCTTTACAGATTCCAAAAAATATTTTTAGATAACTGATATATATGCAAAATTAATACATTGATAAAATTTATATTGATATTATTCATTGAATGTTTACACATCAAACAAAATACACTGCCAATAATGCCATTTCCAGAGATATTGTTTCCTGCTGTTAAAAAAAAGAAAAAGAAAGAAAGAAAGAAAGAAAAACTAAAGCAATGCTTAAAACTTCAGAAAGTTTTGGAAAATCACCTACATATCATCTATAAGTTTCATTATATTGGAAAATTTTCTGGAGTTTGAGAGCATTGATTGTCCTCAAAGGTTAATCTAATTTTGCTTAAATATCTCCAGGTTGTCAACTGAAAGAGTATTGGGCTCAAAATTAGAAGGCAGAAATGTGAGTCTGGACTCAGTGTGGAACTCTCAGATACATTTCCGTATGTATGTAGTTAGGATATTAATATACCAAATCATAAGTCTATTGTGAAGGGTCAGTAAAAGACTTATAAAAACTCTGTAAGACACTATGCAAATGTGTAATATTGAACATTAATATCAGTACAGAGTTTGGCTAGTGGGTGAAAATCAAGAGATGTGTTGAATAAATGAATGAGTATATAAACTCATGAAAGTATTCAATCAGTAAATAATTGCATAAAAAGAGTTTTGCAAGTCTGCTTCTGTCATGTATCCAAAAGATTTGAAAGCAGGAACTCAGACAAATACATTTATAGAAACGCTCACAGTAGCGTTATTCACAATAGCCAAAAGGTGGAAACAACCCAAATTCCCATCAACAGATAGTAGATAAACAAAATGTGGCATATCCATGCAATGTAATATTATTGAGCTTTTAAAAATGAATGGAATTTTAATACATGCTACAACATGGATGAAACCTGAAAACATTATGCTAAGTGAAATAAGCTAGACAAATCTAAATATTGAGTTATTCAATTTATATGAGGTATCTAGAATAGGCCAATTTATAGAGACATAAAATAGAATAGAGATTACCAGAAGAGAGGGGAAAACGGGAAGTTATTATTTAATGGGTACAGAGTTTCTATTTGGGATGATGAAAAAGTTTCAGAAATGGAAAAATACTCATGGTTGTACAACATTGTGCATATGTATGTGCAAGCATAACTAATGCCACTGAATCATTTAAAAATGATTAAAAATCATTTAAAAATGATTAGAATGGTAAATTTTATATTTTACCACAATAAAAACAAATAAACTTTATCATATATTGGAGAATTATGATTATTAGCTGTTTCTTGTCAAAAAAAAAAAAAGAATAGGGGCACCTGGGTGGCTCAGTCAGCTAAGCATCTGCCTTCAGCTCAGGTCATGACCTCAGGGTCCTGGGATCAAGCCCCACATTGGGCACCCTGATCAGCAGAGTCTGCTTCTCCCTCACCCTCTCCCCTATGCCCTCTTGCTCTCTCTCTCTCAAAGAAATAAATAAAATATTTTTTAAAAACATACTAACCATTACTCCCACATATGAGGTCTAATGGTAACCAGCACTCAAAATTCCACATCAAGGGCACAGCGGGGAGAAAAACCATCCTAACACTTCCTGGTGGACAACGGCATATCCTATCCAATATGCTCTGAAGTCTTGATGTTTGGGGGGAAGATGGTGGAAGAAAAGTGTGCTTGTGCAGGCCACTGGGACTCAGCATCCAGATACCTGGGATGGGTCCCTGAGTTTGGACATGAGGGAGAGACTGGGACCCTGGTGAGGACTTCTGGGGGGG
>ML107104.1:0-56042 GCA_003697995.1 Taxidea taxus jeffersonii | reverse complement strand
GGGGGGGACGCAGAGTAATACCAAGGTCCACCCTACTCCAAAACATATTCCCTATCCCAGGGAAACCAGATATCGTGAAACTCCTTATCCTTGATTCTGCGCAGGGCCAGGAAGCCTGCTGATGAAGCCTGCCTGATAATTCCTGGGAGACCCTACTCCTGCAGGGACCCTGAGCCTCTTCCCAGCAGAGATCCACAGGGGTCTGACTCAAATGAACTCCCCCACCCCCAACCCAGGCATCTTGAGTAGAGTATGAAGAACTCCAAGCAACAGGAAGATGGCCTGCTGGACTGGGGCTTCCCCTGAACACACAGACCTAGAAGTCAGGAAGGCTTTAGGGCAGAAGGTGCACAGGGAGGAAAGAGCAAATCCTTGGGTGATCTGATGTCAAAGCTCCCAATGACAGGGGTAAGATTACAGATAGTTTGAGCCAGAGAGGCGACTTGTAGTGACACATGGGTTAAATTTAAAAAGCAAAAGAAAAAATACATATACTGAAGAAGACACTCAAAAGTGTTTATAAAGATTTCTGTCTCTGAGAAGGTGAAGTAGAAATCCTTTTTTCATAGTTTCCTTGCTGAGCAAAATTTAAAACCTTAGATGTTACAAATAAGACAAATATAAGAAGACTGAAAAGTAGAGAGAAGGCAAATTTGCTAAGAATCTCAGGGCTCAAGGAATAGCATAATAATCAGTCTCTGGGTTTTCTTCTTGCTCAGTCATTCAACAGGTGAAGCTGAACAGCCAAAAACCAGGAAATGTCAATGAACACAGATAATAAAAGCTCATAGCAAATGAGGGAATGGGGAAGTCTAACAAGACAGAAAACTTTTGGGAAAGAACCCCTCTGTTCCAGCCAAACACCACAGAAAATCTGTTATCACCATCCCCACCCATGCCAGCAAAAGCCAAGTGAAGACCTAGATTTCCACACCCTTGAGGCTCTAATGAGGCACCCAACACCCCCAGAGCATATTGTTAGAGGAGCTAAGACATTCATCTGCAAACAGTGAAGATAAGGGAACCACACCAAGTTAACAGTATAAACTACCTAAGAATCCTGGACCTCTACCCAAAACAAGCAATAAAGAGCTGCTCCTTTTGCTCCCCATTAGGGTGGCATCAGGGGAGGCCTAGTGGACAGTCAGTAATTTTACCACCATGAAGAGGTAAAGAAGCCACTCCCTCTACTTGGTGTCAGTGTGGCTATGTGGGGAGCAGTAATGAAACATTTATACTCTGTCTAGCAAGAAATATACCAGTGTAAGCCTAGTGGAAAACCAGAACTCCCAACTCTGACTAGAAGCAACAAGAAATCCCACTACCACATGAATATCCATGGAAGCCAACTGGGGGACCTGCGCTTCTACCTCCATCTGATAGTAAAAAGGTAGCCCCTTCCCTAACAAAGAAGAAGTCAGCTAAAGCAGATTTAAATATGATTTAGCATCTCATAACATAATACTGAAAAAGGCCTAGGTTTTAACCAAAAGCTACTTACCGTAATGAGAACCAGAGAGATCTCAAACTTAATGAAAAAAGATAATAAATAAATGATATTATGGGTGAAATTTTGCCCCACCCTCTCCCCTGATTCATAAGTTGAAATATTAACTTTCAATACCACAAAATAAGACTATATTTAAAGATAAGGCTTTATGAAGAGGTAATTAAGGTAAAATGAGGTCATTAGAATGGGCCCTAATCCAACACAGCTGGCATCCTTATAAGGAAAAGATTAGGACACAGATATATATATATATGCATGGAGGGAAGACTGCTGGAAGACAGAGGAATGATGGCCTTCTACATGTGAAGGAGAGGGAACCTTAAAAGAAAGCAACCCTGCCACCCACTTGATCTTGGATTTCTGGCCTCCAGAACTCTAAGAAAATAAATTTCTACTGTTTAAGACAGTGGTTCTCTATTCTGGTGGCATTAGCTGACCAAGTCCTAAATTTGGACTTCATCCTCAAACAGAGGTGGTATGTACATGATCAGGCTCAAGCAGGCCCTAAAGCCAAAAATAAATGACATAAAGAAGTGGCCCTATTCCTGCTATACCACCTTCTCTCTCCAGCCTGCAGCTATAACCTCATGGGAAGTTTCCTAAGAGCAGTTGTCACAGAAAGAGAAAACTCAGGCCTAGGTTATGCATGGTACTACACAATATGCAGACACCACCCAAAAAGGCAGAGCTGCCACACTCTCTACCCCTAGCACAAATTTCTTGTTCCCCTTCTCTTTCCCCTTCTAGTCTTCATAAGGCATAGTATTCCCACATTTGTGTCCCTGATAAAATCAATTATTTTGTCCATTTTTCCAGTCATAAAACCATACAAGCTTGTTGCATAGACTAGTGATATTATGTACTGCTCAAACACATAGTAGGTGATAATAAATAATAGATCAGTGATGTGATCTCAGTATCAGAGTCAGGGACCTGGAAGGAATCACAGGAAGACAAAATACTATATAATCCAGTAACTCAGAGATGACCGAAATGCATCTAATCAGGAGACTATCAAATACCACATATCAGGAACTTCAGAACACAAGGTTTGAGGAGGTGATCATCAAGAAAGCTGAAGATGTAAGTGAAGTCAAGTCTTGTATCTGTGATAATTCAGTTTTACTTCATCTAAACAGCAATGGGGAGCCACTGAAGGACCTTAGAAGAATGGTGTGATTGAGACTTTTAAAAAAAGATGACTGGTTGTCCTTCAGAGATAGAAGAGGAAAAGCTTGAACTATGAGGTTTTCTCATAATGGTGATAAGTAACAAGGATTAAATATAAGTCATCACAGTGGGCATAGAAGGCGGGAAGATACAAACAGCACTAAAGCAGAATAAACAGAACTTGACAACTAACTAGATATAATGGGAGGGGAATTGGGATGAGGCCAGTATGATGTATGGATATTTAGTTCAGATGACTGTATTAGTCTGTCATCATTTACCAAAATAAGAAGCATGTTTGAAGAGAAAATAAGTTGCATGTTTGAAGGGAGAAAAATAAATTAATTAAGTTTACATCATTTTGAGTCTGAAGCTCCTATGGGACATGTCGTGTGTGTGTGTGTGTGTGTGTGTGTGTGTGTGTGTGTGTATTTAAAAACATAAGACAATTTAGGCTCAAAATAAATATTTGTGAGCCAGTGGCATCTAGATAATAACTGATACATGGAAGCAGATATGTTCAACCATATGAAACCAGTATGAAAAAGACCAGAGCCTGGTAAAGGACTCTAGGTGGAGTCTGAGACAGAGCAGGAAGAACAATGAAGGGAAGACCAGGAACATGAGAAGTGTCACTAACACCAAAGATATTTTCAGGTGTATGAATGGGCAACAAAAGGAAACCACTAGACATAATTAAACATGGTGTATAATGGAATATTTCTAATATGTTTAACAATATGAGTGGCCTTTGTCAGAGAACTTCTAGTAGTGTGGTTCACAGGGAACAGAGGCTGGTTTGGAGTGAGTAGAAATAAGAGTTAAGCAAGTAGAAACAGAGCTTGGTATAAAAACCTCCTGTCTCCCATTATTTGGCTTTTGCCAAACTTATCTCTCATCATCTATTTGGGCCCTACAATGTAATCATTAAAAGATAGTTGTCATTTCCCAAACATACTAGACAATGTCTTGCCTTTTCTCACAAATCTTCCTTTCAAGATTAAGCTAAGCCATTGTTCCTTCCATCAAGTCTACTCTGCTCCCAGACCCGTGTCTCTCAATTAGATATGACCTCTTCTCCCTTTTGAATACAGTACCCATTGCATACATCTATCCTGGTGTCTAAACAAGGATATGCCTATTGTGATTGCAACTTGGGCCTCACTCTTGGAAGCTCATGTCAATGTGATGGATTACAACAATGGCCACAAGTTTCTCCCCATCCCTGGATTCATACCCTTTTGCCAGGTGATTCTGCTGCTTTGCCCATCAAGGGGTGGAATCCATTTCTCTAGTGCTTGAATCATATCTTGACCATATGGTTTGACTTAAGAAATGAGACATTAGCAAATATGAAACCCCAAAGGCATGAAAAACTCATCTCTAATGGCGCTAGGGATAAAATCACTGTAAACAAGCACAGTCTAACTGGATAGAGAAAAAGAGACCACATGGAGGAGAAAGCCATCCCAGTTGACACTGAGCAATTGCCAAATATGTAAGGAAAGCCATCCTACAGCTTCCAGCCTCAGCTGAGCCAGCCTAGACCAGAAGACCTGCCCAATCAACCCATAAGTCAATCATAAGAAATAGTAATTATTATTTTAAGTCACTATGTTCTCAAGTAATTTGGTTCACAGGAAAAGCTAACTGATACAGTGAACAAGAAACCCCATGGAAATTTCACACTTATTTTGTTAGCTTGTCATTAATGTTCAGGGAGTATTAACAGAGAGGCCAGAAATGGTGAGAGTTGTGTACTTCAATTTACATATTAAAGGTGAGATTCTTCAGTAACACTCACTTGCCCAAGAACTTAACGTTTGTAAATCTCCCAAAACTTCCACAAGAATATCTTTCTATCTGCAGACTGCAAAAGGAATGTGGTAGACTCCAAATAGATTCAGAGACTAGAGAGAGATGGAAAAGGCCACTGCTGAGTATACAATTGCAAATGACATATTCAGGCAAAGATCTCTCTGTGCAGAGAGAGTAGCATTCAGAAATAGGAGTCGGTGAGGACAATGATGGCAAGAGATGGGTTAAGGGCAGAAAGAAGCTATAATTCAGAGACCAAACTCTGGGAACCAAAGCCAGAAACAAAATTATGGATTTGAATGTGACATAAATTTCCTCTATAAATACTACCAAATGATACTCAGTGTATCTCAAACATGAGCAGATACGCAACAGTTCTTACTGTATGGATGATTTTTGTTATTGTTAAATGCTCATTAGTAATGAGATCATTATCACTTCATAGATGCCAAAATGTTTCTGAATAAATAAAAATTTATTTTAGAGTTAGCCTTAGATTAATTCTAACTTGATTAAGAATAATGATAACAGAACATAACACTTGGCTGGTCTGTTAACCCAAAGAAGAAGAAGGTTTTGTTCTCAGTTTTTCAATGCTTCTTAGGTCCAAAATTCAGTTAACCTTAAATGAACTGGTTTCCAAAGATATCCTCAAACAGTCGTATTTTTCCTTGTGAATCTGAAAGCAAATTTGTCCTACAATATTCAATTTGTTTTTGCCCAAGGGAATCAATGATACATTTTGGACCAAAATACATTAGAATTTCAGAAGAGTTCAAAAATGCTTTTGTTTTAAGGAAAAATAATGTGCTCTCTTTTGTGTCTGGCAAGGCAAAACTGCAATCCTATGGTATATCTGGTCTGATAAAAATTAACCTCCTGAATATACATGCACTAAAAATACCTTATGTAATATGAACATCTGAAACCCTTGGGAAAAGGCACGATATAAATAACTGATTGATACATGTTGCTGAAAAAGCTAACACTAAATGCATTTAATGCATTTAAATATTCCTTTTCAAGAAATAATGAACTCAGTGTAACTAAAAGCATTAATCAGTCAAATATCAAGCATTTATTGATTGCCTTATGTCCTCCTATTTAGTCAACAAATATTTAAAGAGCATTTACTTCCTATGTTCTAGATGATGGTATATATGGTGAATAAGAGGAGTATGGCCAATTACTTTCACAGAATCCAGTGAGAAGTCAGAAAATACATTTAAAAATATAAGGGGAATAACATTAACTATTATGGTAGACATGATAAATGAAATAAACAGGGCACCCTGATAGATAAAAAAGGAGGCAAGGGTTATTTGGCCTAGAGGAAGTCCTAGAGAGATGACATTAAAGCTGAGACAAGACAGAAGAAGATCACCAAGGAAACACCAACAAGCAGCATGTGACAGCCCCTGGAGGTTGGGGGCTGAGCACTTACTGTGTTTGGAGAAATTAAAGAACAATGGATCAAATATAAAAAGCAAAGGAAAGAAAGACATGAGATGGATCATGTCTTTGATGATGATGTAACATGCATGGATGGATCAAAAACCATGCTAGGACTTATAGGCCAAAATAGGGAGTGGCCTTTTTATTAAGATGAAATGTGAAGCAGGGAATTAATGACTGCTCACACTAGGGTAGATGCAGGAAAGATGGAGAAAGTGACCAAATTAGAAATATTTTAGGATTGGAATAAACAGAGTGTGCCGAAATAGCATATGAGAAAGGAAGGACCTAAGCATGATGCCAAGCAGCTCAAGAATAAGGGTGCTATTTACTGAAAAGGAAACAGATGTGTGCTGGAGGAGCACGCGAGTTTGGGGAAACAGAGAATTGTGTCTGAAACTTTGTATGAACTGGACAGAAATACAAGCAAGACCCTGATTCTCAAGTATGTGGCCATGGAGACCTCAAAACACATACATGTAGGAAGAGAAGTGGAAATAATGCTAAATATAATTAAATGTCAAATGACAAAGTAAATCCTATGAGTGATCCATCCAAAGATTCAGAAAATCGGGTAGAAAATAAAAACTAGATTTGTGGAGGAGTGGGAAGGTTTTAGGAAAGTATGAGTACGCAAGTGGTCAAGGAAGTTTCCCAGGACAGTGGAAGGAAGCTGGAGTATTAATGGCACAGACTGAGACAGAAATGGGGATTTTCTATGAGAAGAGCAGACATTCCCTCTCTTTTGTCATAAAGTCATTAGACAAATCTACATGAAAAAAATTCTCTTCAGGGATACCTGGGTGGCTGAGATGGTTAGGTGTCTGAGTTCAGCTTTAGCTCATGATCCCAGGAACCTGGGATTGAGCCCTGTGTCAGGCTCCCCACTCAGCAGATAGCCTTCTTCTGCCTATTCCTCTGCCCCTTCCTCTGCTTATGTGTGCTTTCTCTCCCTTTATCAAGTAAAGTAAGAAAACAAAACAAAACAAAAACTTCAGAAAAAAGAAGAAGAAGGAGGAGGAGGAGGAGGAGAATCTTTCTCCAGCTCTGCAGTCCTACTTCAGAGTCCTGTCCAGGCTGTCATCATGCATGGCGGTTCAGGAGACCTTGGCATAGCCTCCTACCATTGAGTCTCTGCCTCAAGCAAACCTGTCCCTTCTCCCAGACTGGCCTCTCCCAAACCACAGAGGTGATCATACCCTTCCCCAATAAATTCTCCCTGACACAACACCATCTAGCTTCCTGTGGAAAGGCCTTTCTGGTATGACCCCTTATGTCCCAGTTAAGGATCACTCCATCCTTCCTACTGCACTCACTGCTCAAACCAACACATGCAATCTCAGACTCAGAATTGTATTCGTGAATGCTTTTTGTATATTATCTTCTCAACATCATGTTTAATTTTTCTGGCCAAAGTAGGGCAAGACAACAAAACTTAGTATGCTTTGCAACTGATGTCATAACAAAGATAATGTCAACATTGACAGTTCTTAGCTTTGTCAATGATCCAATAATTCCTAAACACCCCCTTATTTGAAGTCTAACTTGCCCACCACACTAGGAGGCAGAATTGGTCTCCCTTCTGTTCTGACACCACCACACCTTATATGTGCCCATATAATAAAACCTCTTGTCCTATAAGCATGTGTATCTTTGTCCTTCAAACACAAAAATGGGGAATACTCATGCCTTTTCATCTTCATACACTACCACCCTCCCCACTGCCTATCCCAACATCAGCACAGACCACCAAAATAATGAATACAATCATATTTCAGAGTATTTGTGAATCCTATCCCCAAAAAGCTCATGTCTGCTCCAAGCATTTTCACTAGATCAGCTCACAGAATGATAGTGGATGGTCAGCTTAATCTTAAAGCATTATTGAATTGACACAAAGTGACAGAGTTAGGCCATCTTTAATTGCCTCAGACCTTGACATTTTCTTTTAAACCTTACAATTCTATTTTCTTCTCATCCCGACAGGTGCTGTCTGCATTGAATAGGTCTTGTAGCCTACAACCTTCTTTTTTCTACGAATTTCTCTGATTTGGGATGTAATCCTTACTGGCCAATGTTATTGAAAATATGGAAAGATTTACTTCAGTGGCCACATGAACGTTTTCACAACCCATCACATAATGCAACATTTATAAATTATCCTTCCCCTTTCCTAAATGTACGTCTTACAGGAGAGTTGCATCTTTCACTTAATGAGTAGTGTGTGAACTGGCTAGAGAATTACTGGAAGTTTTGTTAAATGCTTCTTACACAGAGCTGATAGTGCACTTGTGCATGTAATTGATCCAAGCCACAGCAACGTTGAATGTTCATTTTATCCAAAATAATTTCTTGCTAATAACTGTCATTTTACTAGGTTCTTTCATTGAATATTGCTGTGGTAATGAGGTTTCTTCTAAGCCACTATTTACAAAGTTATAAAGTCTTTGTTTTATGTTTTTTTTATTAATTTGCTTATTTTACTGTAAGAGTGATACCCTTTACATCCCAATGAGTAAAGAACCACAGAACCACAGGCCTGCGGTGAAATGCAGGGGGGTAGAGCTCTTTCATTTACAAGGAGCAGATTTCTCACACCACCAGTCAAGAAAGCTTGAAGCGTTCTTAGCAATGCTTCTCAGGTGGAAATCAAAACTGACATGTACCTGGGAGGCTAACCAACTTAAGTTGGTCATGAGCAATTAGGACAGCAAATAGAATGGACCAATTCCAAAAAGGAACAAGTCCTATCACTTTAGGACTGAGTGATTAAAACAAAATTAAAATTAAAAAAAAAAAAAGCCATTGAAGGTCTTGCCTAGTAGGCTGGGGTATCTCGTTTGAACACAAAATGCTGTCAGTCTCCAGAGCTGAGGTGTATTATGAATTCCAGTGTTTCAGGAAGATGATGTGACCATTGTAGAAATGAAATGGGAACTAAAGGTCTAGGATAGCAACTTTTCTTGAAAAGAGTTTCTTGAAAAGCAACTTTTCTTGAAAAAACCGACTTTTGACACAAAGTATTTAATGAAGTACAAATGGGCATATCTGTGTAAAAATGTTAGTCACCTCTTGAAGGTTCTTCAAAAGGAAACTTGCAGCACTCATTCTGTGCTTAGACAAATGTCCTCCAACCTCCACATAAGTGTCAGTCCTGACCTCCCAACTTTCAAACTACCAGCATGGACTGGTTTCTGAGTCAAAACAAGGACTCATTTAAAATACCCTTATTCTCAGAGATGTGTGGGTGTTTCAGTCAGCTGAGCATCTGCCTCCAGCTCAGGTCATGGTCGCAGGGTTCAGGGATCAAACTTATGTCTGGCTCCCTACTCAGTGAGGAGTCTGATACTCAACTCCTCCCCACCCCCAACTTTGCTTGCTTGCTCTCTCTCTTCTCGTGCTCTCTCTCTCTTTCTAAAATAAACAAAATATTTAAAATACCTTTATTCTCATTTACTTGTTACAAACAAAAGAGTACAATTGTCATTGGTCATATTTGTGACCAAATTTTTCCAAAATTTCGTTCTTATTCATGTTCATTAATTCCTAGTTGTAATGTGTTCACTGGCTTCAGAAGTTCTTGGATGGCTGATATAAGAATCTTCTCTTTCAACTATACATTTTTGTAATTATCAGTTAATTAGATTTGAATGTGAATGTTGGGCAAATGGTTTTTGTTTTTATTTTTCTCCAATTTAGAATTTTTGTGGCAGAGATGGGGGGATAAAAATGTGCGTAAATATTCTAATGTGCTCAGATGAATAACCCGTTGAAAGCAACAATTGACTTCACTTAGAAATCTTCAAATGTGTTTTGTATAAATGTTGACAGTAGTTTTTGAGAAGATTAAGAATTACTTTGGTTAAAACAAACAAAAAGGCCAAAATAATCTATCAACACTGTAAGTTATTTTTGTCCTTTCTTGCAACTTACAGATAAAGCAAATTTTCAAGTCCTTCAAAAGCATTTCTGGAAATCTGTCTGATTTGGTTGTTGTTCAGGAGACTGAAAAAACAAAAACAAACACAAATTTCAGAATGAGAAACAGATTCTGCAAATATTACAATAGTTCCATTAGAAATAGTCCTTACAGAGTAGAAAAACATTTACAGATATATTCACTAAATTTATAAATTTAACTTTCTCTTCAGAAAGGCTATATTAAAATGCTAGTTTGTCACAAAAGACTTCAAAAATAATTTATATTTATTAAATTACCCTAAAATATCCCTAAAAGAGGACTATAAGCCATAGGATAAAATTCCTGTTTTCCTGAAGCCTACCATGTAAAAGAAAAAATATCAATATAGTCACAGTGACAAAGGAATATATTTCTAAATAAACAGATGGAGAGTTATATACACTCAGGTTTAAGCATTTTTCTTGGAAAAATAAATATCACTGCTCTTGGCAAACAGTGGACTCTCATTGTATATTTCTTGAACTGTCAAGCTGAGAGTCAATTACACCATAGGAAGTGAGGTTCTGATTATAATACTATCAAATGATCCAAACTGACTTCTAAAAAATCCAGGGAGAAAAATAACAGGTGGCAAAAATAAATTGGATTTGAGCAGTAAAACAAGTTACAGAAAAACCACCTCTCAACAACTTCAAATATTTTAGAAAAAGCACTCTGGCAAATAAAAATTATAGATTTTCCCCTAGTAAAAACACTTTAAATTTCTTTCAGATTTAAATTATTATGACATGTCTAAATATACAGGGAATGTCTACTAATTGAATTGGCACACATTTTTCTAAATATCCTATACCATTTAAAAACTCCAAAGCTTCTATATCTACTACCAGAGTAAAATGCTAGAGGATTCACTTTTAGTGTATTATAAAATAGTTGTTTTATGCTTTTTTTTAAATGACTTATTAGGAAAACAGAAGTGTTTTGGCCAATGGAGCAGGTGATTATTTTACTTATTATACAGATGGAAACAGCTCAGAGACCCCAAATTCGAATGTCTCTAACCTACCCAGACTTGCCTCACCTCTAAAGTTTCAGCTACACAATTAATTCTCCAAGTAGCATTTGAAGTCACTATCCAACACCCCACCTATGGTACCAAAGCCACTCCTTGCCATTTATGCCTAGTGTTCTGGACAACAGGAGGGGCAGAACAATCAATCTACAGTATGCATTAGAGCTGATGCAATGCAGAGGTAATGTCCATTTTTATGGATAACTCTCAGCTTCAGTCAATGATCCCATCAACTTTATAGTCTACCATGTGTTCAAGAAATTTTTTAAGCTAACTAAAGGCAACACACTTTGTTAATATTTAGTTAATACCAGTCACAAATATCGTCCTGAGAAAATTTGTTATTTAGTTAATCTCTCTGTACATTCTTAATCTAATACCCAAAATCTAATACTGTACTTGCTTTAGATCCCTGAACTACCACTATACATCTACTGTTACTTGAAGAATGACTATTCTACCCCACATTTTATTAAATACATGCACCAACACATATAGAAAAAAGTACATGTATGTATGCACACATACATATGTGCACATTTTATATACATATGTGTGTACATAGATATAATGCATATGTTTACACACAGATGCATATTTGAATGTGTATACATGTATGTGTGTACACATATGTGTGTATATATATATACATACTACATAGGTGTGTGATTTTTGCATCTTCTATGGGAGATATTTGTATGTGTGGCATATGATATGTGTATACAGTCTCAATCTCATCTGAACCACAGAATATAGGAAACTGTTTTACTGTTTTCTTTATTGTCACAAGGATGGTGCCTAGGAAAGAAGTTGACCCATGTAAACATAAAGGATCCCTTTGGTCATTAGTGCTTCGTTCTCTTTCAATATCAGAACTGAAAAAGGAAAAGATACTAGTTATAATTCATCTTTCTTCAGTATATAAAATGTGCTCAGAGACTATGTTTCTGCACATTCTTATGCAGTTATTTAAATTTTGGTGAAAATAAAAAACATTAAATTTCTAAAATTGCACAGAGATTGCTTTTGTTCCTTGAGCATTGTAATTCAATATGAATGTAATAATCTAATGTATAAGATCAAACAATTTAACTCATAGGTTTTCTTGAAAATGCTTTTATTGTTGACAAGAAACAAATTCATTACAGTGGTTTATGGCTGATTGTGTTTTCCAATCACAAGTACATAGATGTTGTTAAGGTTTATTCAAAACATTATGATTTCCATCAAAGTATCTTTGTTATAATTTTAATGGATGGAATATTTTCCTAACAATGTTTTGGCTAAGTGATTATAAGGACTGTCATATATATTATTTTGTCTTATTTTTCATAAAGGAGATGTGTTCAAAATTTATAAACAATTCTACCGAGATTCAGGGCATAAAACAATATCTAACATTCTTCCACAAAAAAAAAAAAAACAATGCAAGTTTGAGGAAATGCGTGGTTATATTCTATATCCTAATATTGTCTATGATGCCAAAGAAGGGGAAAAAGAAGCAAAAAAGGCTCCCAAGAAAAATGTTATACTTTTATTGTGGAAATAAAATAACTCCTGAAAGCAGGAGATCTGTGATCCTGATGATCAAAACCATGGGGAAGAAAAAACAGCAACAGGCCAATGGGCCCATTTTAATAATTGTATCTTTCACACACATACTTGTACATTTGATATACACACAAATGTGTACTCAAATATGTACTATGTGGGTGGAAATATTTTGTTAAAAAGCAATTAGTAGCTATTAGGAAAGATAAAAGCTTTTTGCATGGTTGTGTGTTCATCAAAGTGGGAAGAAGTAAAACAGAGCTTTCTCCTGTGTCAAATAAAATTTCCATTCAAGGTAATGCCAAGAGTTATTCTGAAAGTAAATCGTTATACCTATGTTTAAGTACAAACAAGATAGTTTGGGGTTTTTCATAAGTGGTAATAATACTAATCTGCTTCTGCTTTACAATTATGTTTACTTTTCATTTGGACACTCTCCAGAAATATGGTTCTGCTACCCTTAAAATGACAGGACTGTGAACGTCATTTCCATGCCTACTAAAGTAAGTATCTAAAACTTTCAACAACCATAAACTGTGATTCCTGAGTTATCCGCATAGGTATCAAGTAAGAAATTCTTGGCCAAAGTCAATAATAACTATTTTTTGAAAATCTGCCACCACTAATACCAATAAAAATATTTACATTATTACAAGCACCACATACATCATTTGCAGTTCAAAACAGTGGAAAACAAACAAACAGAAAAGGCAGGGAGTGGGAGAGAAAAGGAAGAAAAAAATCAGGCAGATTTAAAGAACACACTTCTTCAATTGAATATATCAAGTCTTCTTCATGCATATTTCTCAAGGGAAAAGACATATTTACATGTGAAATTTCTCTGTGACAAATCTTTCACAGATCCAATAGATAAACTTCCCTATCTTTTGAAAATTTAAAACTCCAAAATTTTAATGTTCTGAAGTAAATGAAAGATACAGATATTTGAAAATTTACACTGATGGTCATTTGTTTCTTTTTCTGTAAATTAACTAAATAGATCCTTTCTCTATTTGGAAATCCACTTGGTTCTTTGTCTTTATTAATTTGTTAAGAACTCTTTACATGTAAAAAAATTAAATGTTTGCTTATAATGTGTTAGAAATAGTATTTCAAAGTATAGTTTGTACTTTCAGCTCTCTTTATTATTTGTATCATACAGATGTTTTAAATCTTTATGTAATGAAATGTTAGTCATTTCTTTCATAGCTTTGGGATTTTGTATCCTGCTTAGGCTTGCCTGAATCTAAAATTATATTAAAAGCTTATTTTTCCTTAAGCTATTGTGGTTTTACTTTTATTTTTAAATATTTGATTTATCTGGAATTATTTTTTTATATTTTACAGATTGCTTATGTATTGTCATTATTATTGACTGACATAGTCATATTTTCTCTATGATTTGTAATGTTAATATAATCAAATACATATTTTTGACATGCACTGGATCTATTTCTAGACAAATTACAATGGAAATATTTCAAATATTGTTTTCTGTATTTTTTTGTATATAGGGTTGTTTTATCCCTCTTCTTTTTTTGCTATTTTAATGGTTATTTTCACAGCCACAACCCCACCCCTCCATCCAACCCCTCACTCCAATGTATGTTAGGAACATTTTTCAAATTCAGTGTCCTCTCCTCAACAGCACATATACAAATTAAAAAAAAAATCCTCTGGATATTTTAATTAACATTTAAATTTTACCATTGTGACTTTACCTATCTAAGAATGTGATTTGTCTTTTCACTTATCTAAACTATCTAAAAAAAGTATTCTCCTTTCAGTTGAATGTGGGTATTTCCATTATACAAACATATTTTGTGTTGACCATGATACTTTCATTTTCTTTCCATAATGATCACTCATGATTCTCTCTGACCTAATGTTATGGAATAACACCTCCTTAAGATGTGCCTTTAAATGATAGTGACAATGGACATTATTTTCGTCTTTCACCTGAAGATATTATAATACTTTTATTTTTTTATTTAAGACTATTTATTTATTTATTTGACAGAGACAGACACAGTGAGAGAGGGAACACAAGCAAGGGCAGTGGGAAAGGGAGAAGCAGGCTTCCCACCCAGCAGGGAGCCCAATGAGGGGTTTCATCCCAGGACCCTAGGATCATGACCTGAGCCAAAGGCAGATGCTTAAAGACTGAGCCACCCAGGCTCCCCTATGATAGTTTTAGAAGGGACAAAAAAAAAAAAAAAGAATGCACCAGTCAAGTGTAAACAAAGAAACAGAGAGACAGGACACTTTCAAAATGCTGCCATTAAGCTCATACTTTGTCTTACCACAAATAATTATTATTACAAGCAGTAACTGAAAATATGACATTTTTTAGATCTATACCAAAACCGATGAAGGAGTGCATTTTTAGTAATATAGTAGGCATATTAGAACTGCTTCCAAAAACCTCACACTAAAAAAAAAAAGAAAGAAACATCTCACTAAATCATAGTAAAATGAGTATATTATCTAATCTGTAAAATCCATTATTAAAATTTAAAAATATGCCTGTGCATTAGATTTCTAAAAAGTTTTAGGTCTTAATATTATTTTAAGACACATTAACTGCAAGCTTTTTTACCATTCTAAATCTAAGTGCACTATACATACATACATACAAGAGCTATTAGGTAATCTTCCAACACACAGAGCCTCTGGGCTCAGAAAGTATGAGAACATATTATCTTCATACGACTTCCATTTAGTAGAACTATAATGCTACATAAATAATGTGTTAATTATAGAAAATACAGACACGCACAAAAAAAATTAAAGAAAAAAAACAAAAAGACACTATTCAGAAAAAACTACTTTGGTAAATATCTCCCAAACTTTAGATAGAAGGATTCAAAGTTTGTAAATTGCCCACAGTCAGATTGCTAGTATTTTTGTATTCTCTTGTATTCTTGTATTATACCGTATTAAATACAAATATTCTTTTCTGGGATATGATTATGAAAGATATGAAGACATACACTAAGTTAAAGACATTTCTCTCACCATTTATGCACATATTGTTAACAAAATTAAATCTATTTTGGAGGAGTCGGGCTATGAAATTTGAAATTATCAAACACGTAGGATAATTTTATAGATTTGCTGAAAGGTAAAATAAGTCAGATTAAATACTATATTCCTACTTTCCTGACCTTTCATCCAAGTTGACTATTTCTTGCCAATTGGTTATGATCATGCTTATGTAATACAAACTTTTAAAAAAATATATAAAGGATCTAAGTTCATTATTAAAACTTATATATATATCTTTCACTATATATACATATATAGTGAAAATGAAAAGTGAAAGGGATTTTCATTTTAACGTGGAAATATATGTGTATATATATGTGTGTGTGTGTGTGTGTATCGACTGACCAGAGTCCGCGAATTCTCCGCTCCGAGCCAGTCCGCACTGCCCCGATCCCAGCTTTCTACCCTTTGAAAACACTAAGAATAATGTCCCTACATCAGTTTTTACTAGCCAATCACCTGTCATGCTTGGAACAGGGATCGTACCCAGATTGCTCTTAGCCCCAATAATCACGAAGTCCACATCTATAAGAAGAATGGGAGCCAGTGGGTGAAAGCTCATGAACTCAAGGAGCACAACGGACACATTACAGGTATCGACTGGGCTCCCAGGAGTGACCACTTCCTCACTTGTGGGGCAGACCGCAATGCCTACGTCTGGAGTCAGAAAGATGGTGTCTGGAAGCCAACCCTGGTGATCCTGAGAATTAATCATGCAGTGACTTTTGTCAAGTGGTCCCCGCTAGAGAACAAATTTGCTGTGGGAAGTGGAGCACGACTCATTTCTGTTTGTTACTTTGAATCTGAAAATGACTGGTGGGTAAGCCAGCACATTAAAAAGCCGATTCGCTCCACGCTCCACGGTCCTCAGCTTGGATTGGCATCCCAACAACGTCTTGCTGGCAGCAGAATCCTGCGATTTCAAATGCAGAGTGTTTTCTGCTACATTAAAGAAGTGGATGAAAAGCCAGCCAGTACGCCCTGGGGCAGCAAGATGCCTTTTGGTCAGCTGATGTCAGCGTTCAGGGGCAGCAGCACCGGTGGCTGGGTGCATGGGGTCAGCTTCTCTGCCAGCGGGAGCCGCCTGGCCTGGCTCAGCCACGACAGCACCGTTTCCGTGGCTGATGCCTCAAAAAGCGTGCAGGTCTCAACTCTGAAAACAGAGTTCCTGCCCCTCCTGAGTGTGTCATTTGTCCCAGAGAATAGCGTTGTAGCCGCGGGCCATGACTGCTGCCCAGTGCTCTTTTTTTTTTTTTTTAAAGATTTTATTTATTTATTTGACAGATGGAGATCACAAGTAGGCAGAGAAGCAGGCAGAGAGAGAGGAGGAAGCAGGTTCCCTGCTGAGCAGAGAGCCCTATGTGGGGCTCGATCCCAGGACCCTGGGATCATGACCTGAGCCGAAGGCAGAGGCTTTAACCCACTGAGCCACCCAGGCGCCCCTGCCCAGTGCTCTTTAACTACGATGACTGTGGCCGCTTGACCTTCGTCTCCAAACTAGACATTCCAAAACAGAGCATTCAGCGCAACGTGTCTGCCATGGAACGCTTCTGCAGCATGGACAAGAGGGCCACGACCGAGGACCGCAACATAGCCTTGGAGACGCTGCGCCAGAATAGCATCACTCATGTGTCTATTTATGAGGTGGACAAGCAAGATTGCCTCAAATTTTGCGCTACTGGCATCAATGGAGCCATGACAATTTGGAATTTCAAGACCTTAGAGTCTTCCATCCAGGGCCTCCGGATAATGTGAAGCTGAGTGAGCCTCCCAGATCCAGCATGACAAACTGAGAGACACATGCGCTGACACAGCCCTGCCGTGTGCATGGTGGTGAGGAGAGCCAGCGGCAAGGAAACACCGAAGACACTTTTCGCGCAAATACTGTTTGTGTGTTTTTGTTTGAATATAATTGGTGACAGTGTTGGTTTTTTAAAAGCAGCAGTGATACGGGGTTATTTTGTTTTTGTTTTTGCTATTTCACTCCATTCTTGACCAAAGCTTCTCTTTAAGTAGTTTATGATGGAAAATTGTCACACTAACTTAAAGGAGAGGGTGGGAGATACAAATAAAAGTACTGAATGTGGGGGGGGGAAAAAAAAAATATATATATATATATATATATATATTCTACTTTAAAAAGAAAATCCCAAGGCCTTGTATACAGGATACTATCAATTTGCTAAGTACATTTTAAAAATCTAAGATCAGAGATAAAACTCTTAAATTATCAGCTTAATAATAGATAATATTAATTTTTAATGACTAAAAGAAAAGTTAAGGTTAGATGCTCTTCAAAAAAAAATTTAGCATTGGGGATGCTAAATAGATGAAACTTCTTTCTCATGGTTCTTGCATAGGTCAATGACCAAACAAAATGTAATAAACCTTCAGGTATATGCACTTACCACAATTAAAAATAATACCCTAAGGTATTTAAAGTTGCCCACAATTTCACAAAAAACTTTCTTAAGGTGGTTTATACAACAGAAAGAACTTGCCTTCCATCCTCATAAAATGCACAAAAATTTATGTATTTGGGATTTTTTTTTTTTTTATGAACTAACCTTCGTAGATACATTGTGGAATGTAATCTGATTGACCCATGTTCTTAACTAGGCACTCTAGAGAGAAATATTTTATTGAATGTTGAACTCCAGCATTCCACCACCCATTCTGTATAGTAGTAGACCTGGAAAGTGAAAGGGACACAGCTAGAAGTTTCCTACACCCTCAGATTACTATTCCTGTACAGCCCAAGGCATCCCAGCCTTGGGATGGGAAGGTCATCTTTGAGAGTTAATTTTCCCTAATAGCGGTAGTTAATATGAAGTCATTTTCTTTTTTTTTTTTTTTTTTAGATTTTATTTATTTGATAGAGAGAGAGCATAAGCAGGGGAAGCAGCAGGCAGAGTAAGAGGGAAAAGCAGACTCCCCATGAGCAGGGAGTCTGATGTGGTGCTCCATCCCAAGACCCTGAGATAATGACCTGAGCCAAGGGCAGATATTTAACCAACTGAGCCACCCAGGTGCCCCATTATGATCTCATTTTCTTTGTCAACCTCAGGAGGCTATAATACCTAATGATCATAAAAAAGGTGACATGAAGCCCACTTCTTTTAAGCTCCTGGGCTGTTTATTATCACCATGACTCTCAACCAGTTTTCTATACCTACTGCCAGTAATCAATGGCAGATTATTAGAATTATTGGGAAACCTCTATACTATTAAGAATGCCCCCTCTATCCACCAATACTGCTCAGCACAATAAAAAAGCAGATGGATGCTTTGTTGGTCAAAGGTGATATGTCATCTGGTTCATCTTCTCAGGACACCACTTTCATTGACCTCTCAGTTTCTTTTTCAATCATAATGCCTTGAAGAATTAATAAGGCAAAGAAAAAGAGAAAGTAATTTTAATTTAGTGAGGCAAAAGGAAAGGCTCCTTTCATTTCCTGCTTTGAACCTTATTTTCAGTAACTCTTGAAAATGGAAATACTCAGATTGATGAGATGCTCTCTCAAGTCACTTAACCCAGACCCCAGCCTTCTCTCAATTCTACCAAGATTAACCTAAAAACTCTCAAGATTCCATTCCGTTAGCTATGCCATCTTATAAAGCTATTTCTAAGGCTTTTATTGTTCTCCAAAGATGAATGACAGCCTTGAAAGAGAGACTCTAGGGCACTACAAGACACACTATTTAATAAAAAGATGTGTTCTAATCCTCAATAAACCTTTTTTGATTACTTAATATTTTGGAGTTTGAGTTTGTCCATCTGTAAATTTATTTTATTTTTTTATTTTTTATTTAGATTTTATTTATTTATTTGAGATTGAGAATGAGAGAGAGTGAGAGCATGAGAGGGGGGTGAGTTAGAGGGAGAAGCAGACTCCCTAATGAGTGGGGACCCTGATGTGGGACTCAGTCCTGGGACTCCAGGATCATGACCCGAGCTGAAGGCAGTTGCTTAACCAATTGAGCCACCCAGGAACGCTGTAAATTTGTTAAATAAGTCATAATAATAACACTGATCTGGCATCCCCAGAGTTAACTTAAGATTAAAATAAGGTAATAAGGTAACATATATGAAAATAGAAACCAGAGGGAAGTAGCGTTAGTTATTTTTAAAGTACGAGGATCATGGTAGGGACAGGTTCATAAAGGATTACCTGGAAATAAGGATTTCTCTGTGGAACAGTATCTCAGAAAGTCCAATGGAATATAGTGTTCCCTAGACCAAGGTCCTCAACCTTAGCAGTATTGATATTTGAAGCCAGATAATTCAGTGTTGAGAGGTGTGTTGTCCTCTGAATTGCAAGATTGTTAGTAACACCCCTGGGCTCTATCCTGTAGATGTTGGAGCATCTCCTCCTCCACTTGTGTCAAATATCCCCTGTGGAGAGAAACCATGCCAGATGGGAACTACTGTCCTAGATTCTAAGGCCTCAAGAAGGATCCCAGCCATGGTCTCCAGTTTCCAGCCTCAATTTTCAAGAGCCTTTCCTTTTGTCTCACTTTTCTTTTGCCTCCTCAGTAAGGGAGTAATAACTAATGCAAATGATATACAGTAGTCATAAAATTTATTTTGGTGTTGTGGCACCATCTCACTTCCTACAGGTTAAATGTCACGGCTGATCAAAGTATGAGAAAGGAGGAAACACCAGGCAGAATCCACTTGTGGGAAGCAGGTAGCTACAATCAAGGGAATAAATCAACATGGTGGTAGAGGTGAGGAAAATTGGCAGGGAACAGAAAACAAAAGTAAGACAAATCACAAACAGGCCAACTGAAGTATAAGGATGAATCTAAGAACAAGGATGGCATAGGCAAAAAATGAGAAAAAACAGGAATCATTAAAGGGAAATGAAGAGCAAGAGTGTTTGTGTGTTTTCAGAAAACTTTCCAAATGGCTGCTTACTGCTTTAAACATCCTATATTTTCTTTTTTTTAAATTTTATTTATTTATTTGACAGACAGAGATCACAAGTAGGCAGATAAGGAGGCAGAGAGAGAGGAGGAAGCAGGCTCCCCACTGAGCAGAGAGCCAGATGTGGGGCTCGATCCCAGGACCCTGGCATCATGACCTGAGCTGAAGGCAGAGGCTTTAACCCACTGAGCCACCCAGGCACCCCTAAACATCCTATATTTCAACTTGTTCCTCATCAGGTTGAGGAAAGCTCCCAACATCTCAAATGTACAGAGAGAGGTGTCTGATATCACCAGGTAACAACCATCATACCTGGATAACTGCCTGGTTGCCCCTCCAAAAATCATAGTACTTCTCTTACTGTTCTCAAAGCCCCATTGTTTGTGCATTTGTTACTATTTACCTGATGAAACTAAATAACAAGACCACAAGTTACTGACTTTGTTCAATAACCTCTTACTTTTCTCAACAGTCAGTCCTAGCCTCCAGGAATGGGTCTAATACATTAAAGTAAATCAAAGAAAAAAAAAAAGGAGAGCACAAGAATTTTTCCAAAGTTTTATCTCCTTAAACACAAATTACATCTTTTGGTAAGAAGAGATGCCCCACTTAACCACATTGCTCTCTCCCCTCAATCACTGGTCAACATTTTAGAGCTTGACACTTGAGAAGTTTGGGACTAATAGGACTTGGATTGAACCTGTATTGAACTTTTTTTAAGTTTATAATCCATTATTGGCATGACACAAAGCCCTGTACCTACATGGGATACATATGGGATCCCATGTACATATGGGATACATAAATTAGTGTAAAATTATTATTTATAATAGTATAAAAAATTGAAAGATGGCAGCAGAATAGGATGTTTATCTTGTCCCATGAACACAACTAGATAACTATCAAGTCATTCCAAATACCCCAGAAATTGACCTAAAGATTGATAGAACAAACTCCTGAACAAAAGGGAGAGAAGAAGCCACATCAGTGAGAGTAGGAGGAGGTTTAGAGGAGAAAAGAATCTTGGATACTACAAAAGGGAGGGAGCCATAGTCACAGAAAAGGGCAAGAGAGAGAGAAGCACACAAGGAAATACATAAGGAGTTTTCCCTAAAGCTTGAAAAATGAGAGGGGCTGAATTTTATGAGTTCTTGCAACCAGTGGGGTTTAAAGCCTGAAGTTTTAAAGGTCAGCAGGCTTGACTCAAATAGAGCCTGGAAATAATTGCACTGTTCCTGGAGAGAGAATGCAGGCAAACAATCCAGGGGCAGACAGCATGGAAATAGTGAGATGAGGAATGCCTGGGGCACAGAGAGGGGAGATTATTCTCTCTTCTTGAAGCACATGTCTGAGAGGCAGCATTCATGGAGGCACCTCTCCCAGAACGAAGGAGCTGACTAGTGCCATTTTCTTCCCACACTCTTCAGCATAAACAGAGTCACACAGAAGCAGCACAACTTCACACTGGCTTGCCTAACTTGCTTATATCAAGCCGAACCTCTGTACTCTGGCAGGACTTTGTTTTTCAAGCAAGCTTGCCTCAGTCCCTGTGCAGAGGGTCCCTCCCAAAGAAGACCAGCACAAGCCTCTGCCCATACCACATCTCTTGACCAGAAAGTTCTACAGGGCTTCTGGTGGAGTTGGTGTCAGGTTTCATTCCACAAGCAGACCACAGCACACCTAGTTGAAACTTGCCCCATTCAGACCAAGAACCAAACACTACCCAGAGCAACAGCCTCTGTGGTATAGAACAGCCACAACAAAACAGCAGAGCACATGACACCCCAGGCCATGGATACCACAAGACCTCTTCTTCATAAGACCATTACTTTTAGAAGGAGGAGACATACTGGGTTTTCTAGCACAAAGAAGAAGGCAGAGACTTAGACAAAAATGCCAAGATGGACAAATATATCCTAAATGAAAGAACAAGATAAAGCCAAGACCAGAGATTTAAGTGAGACATATATAAGTAACATGCCTGATGGAGAATTGAAAGCAACAATCATAAGGATACTCACTGGACTTGAAAAAAGAATAGAAGACATCAATGAGACCCTTACCACAGAGATAAAGAAGTAAAAAAAAAGAATCAATTAGAGATGAAGAAGGCAATAAATGAGATTGGAAATAGGCTTGATGCAATGAACAGCAGGCTGGAAGAAGCAGAGGAATAAGTTAGTGACCTAGAAGACAAAGTCTTGGAAAGCAATGAAGGTGAACAAAAGACAGGAAGATTTATGCAACACAGGAATAGACTTAGGTAACTCAGTGACTCCATCAAATGTAATAACATTTGTATTATAGGAGCCCTAGAATAATAAGAGAGAGAAGTGGGGGGCATAAAAGTTATTTCAAGAAGTAATAGCAGAAAACTTCCTTAATCTGGGGAAGAAAACATACATCCAGACCCAGGAGGCAGAGAGAACTCCCATCAAAATCAACAAAAGCAGACCAACACTAAGACATATTGTTATTAAATTGGCAAAATATGGTGATGAAGGAAAAATCTTAAAAACAGAAAGGCAAAAGAAAGTCTTTAACTTACAAGGGAAAACCCATAGGCTAGCTGGAGATTTCTCAACAGAAACTTGACAAGGCAGAAGGAGTGGTACACTATATTCAAAGTGCTGAATGGGAAAAATCTGCAGTCAAGAATCCTCTCTCCAGCAAGACTGTATTCAGAATAGAAGGAGACATAAAGAGTTTCCCAAACAAAAACTAAAGGAGTTCATGACCACTAAACAGACCAATAGGAAATATTAAAGGGGACCTTTTGAGTACAAGGAGAGACCAAAAGTGACAAAGATAAGAAAGCATCAGAGAAATTCTCCAGAAACAATAACAAAACAAACAATAAAATGGCAATAAATACATATGTATCAGCAGTTACTTTGAATGTATATGGACTAAATGTTCCAATCAAAATACAGAGTTTATCAGAATGGATAAAAAACAAGACCCAGGGATGCCTGGGTGGCTCAGTTGGTTAAGCAGCTGCCTTTGGCTCAGGTCATGATCCCAGCGTCCTGGGATCAAGTCCCACATTGGGATCCTTGCTCGGCAGGGAGCCTGCTTCTCCCTCTGCCTCTGCCTGCCACACTGTCTGCTGTGCTCTCTCTCTCTCTCTCTAACAAATAAATAAATAAAATCTTAAAAAAAAAAAAAAACAAGACCCATCTATATCTTGCCTATAAGAGATTCATTTTAAGCCTAAAGACAGCTGAACATTGAAAGTGAGGGGATTTAGAAATATTTATCATGCAAATGGATGTTTAAAAAGTCAGAGGAGCAATTCTTATATCAGACAAACTAGATTTTAAAATAAAGACTTTAAAAAGAGACAGAGAAGGGCATTATACAATTGTAAAGGGGACAATCCAACAAGAAGAACTAACAGTTGTAAATATTTATGTCCTTGACTTAGGAGCACCCATATATATATATAAAACAATAACAAACATAAACAGACTTGTTGATAATAATACAATAATAGTTGGAGACTTTAACACCCCCCTCACAGCAATGGATAGATCATCTAATCAGAAAATCAATGAGAAAACAATGGCTTAGAATGGACATACTGGACCAGATGGATTTAGTAGATATATTCTGAACATTCCATCTTAAAGCATCAGAATACACATTCTTATCAAGTGCACATGGAACACTTTCCAGAATAGATGACATATTGGGTGACAAATGCAGTACAAAAGGATTGAGATCATACTATGCAGCTTTTCTGGCCATAACACTATGAAACTTGAAGACAAGAACAAGAAAAGTTTTGGAAATACCACAAATATACGGAGGTTAAACAACACGCTGCTAAAGAATGAATGGGTCAATCAGGAAATCAAAGAAAAATAAACAAGTACATGGAAACAAATAAAAATGAAAACACAACTTTGAGATGCAGCAAAAGAGGTTCTAAGAGTAATTTTATAGCAATACAGGCCTACCTCAAGAACCAAGAAAAATCTCAAATAAACAACCTCACCTTACACCTAAAGGAGCTAGAAAAAGAACAACAAACAAAACTTAAAGCCAGCAAAAGATAAGAAATAATAATGACTACAGCAGAAATAAATGACATAGAAAAGAAATAGAACAAATCGAGGCGCCTGGGTGGCTCGAGGGTTAAAGCTTCCACCTTCAGCTCAGGTCATGATCCCAGGGTCCTGGGATCGAGCTCTGCATCGGGCTCTCTGCTCAGCAGAGAGTCTGCTTCCTCTTCTCTCTCTGCCTGCCTCTCCATCTACTTGTGATCTCTCTCTCAAATAAATAAATAAAATCTTTAAAAAAAAAGAAATAGAACAAATCAATGAAACCATGAGCTGTTTTTTTTTAATTTTAAAAATTAATAAACCCCTAGTCAGACTTATCAAAAGAAAAGAGAAAGGACCCAAATAAATAAAATCATGAATGAGGGAGAAGAAAAAACAACCAACACCACAGAAATACAATTGCAAGGGAATATTATGAAAAAATACATGTCAATAAATTAGAGACCTGGGAGAAATAGATAAATTCCTAGAAATATATGAACTACCAAAACTGAAAGAGGAAAAAATAGAAAGTTTGTACAGACCCATAACAAAGAAATTGAATCAGTAATGAAAAACCCTTTCTTCATTTGTTTGTTTCTTAAATTCCACATATGAGTGAAACTGTAGTAGTATTTGTCTTTCTCTGTCTTATTTCACTTAGCACTATATTCTTGAGTTCTATTCATGTTATTGCAAATGTCAAGATTTCATTTTTTATGGTTGAGTAATATTCCATTGTATATATAGAGCACATTTTCTTTATCCATTCATCAGTCAATGGGCATATGGGCTATTTCCATAGTTTGGGTACTTGCTGATAATGCTGCTATAAACATCAGGGTGCATGCATCACTTTGAATTAGTATTTTTGTATTCTTTGTGTAAATACCTACTAGTATACTTGCTGGGTTGTAGGATAGTCATATTTTTCACTTTTTGAGGAACCTCCATACTGTTTTCCACAATGGCTGCATCAGTTTACATATTCACCAACAGTCCAAGAGGGTTCCCTTTTCTCTGAATCCTCACCAGCACCTATTGTTTCTTGTGTTCTTGATTTTAGCCATTCTGACAGGTTTGAGGTGATATATCACTGTTCTTTTGATTTGTATTTCCCTGATGATGAGTGAAGTTGAGCATCTTTTCAGGTTTTCTTTGGAAAAATGTCTATTCATGTCTTTTGCCCATTTTTTTTTTTAAAGAGAGAGGAAGGGATGCCTGGGTGGCTCAGTTGGTTAAGCAGCTGCCTTCGGCTCAGGTCATGATCCCAGCATCCTGGGATCGAGTCCCACATTGGGCTCCTTGCTCAGCAGGGATCCTGCTTCTCCCTCTGCCCCTGCCTGCCACTCTGCCTGTGCTTGATTGCTCTCTCTCTCCCTCTCTCTCTGTCAAATAAATAAATAAAATCTTTAAAAAAAAAGAGAGAGAGAGAGAGGAAGGCAAACCAAAAAGCTGAACCTTAACTATAGACAACAAACTAATGGTTACAGGAGGGGAGGTGGGTCAGGGGATGTGTAAAATAGGTGATGGAGATTAAAGAGTGCACTTGTGATGAGCACTAGATATTGTATGGAAGTGTTGAATAACAGTATTGCACATTTGAAACTAATATTACACTGTATGTTAACCAATGAATTTAAATTAAAATTTATAAATAAATAATGTTAATATATTTGTTGTTTTAATTCTAATATTTTTTTGGTATCTGGGAATACCAGTTATTAATAGATAGACGTTTCCTTCTCTTTGTGACAAAATCTTCCTGAAAAACATTTAATACACAAAATATTTTAAGTGTCCCTAAAGTAATTAGAGGAAGAAAGGTCTGTTCAAGTTTTCTATTGCTTTATAACAAATTAAAACAAATTTAGTTGCTAGAGGACAGCACCCATTTTTTATCGCAGTTTCCATGGGTTAGGAATTCAGTCACAGCTTTGTTGGATCCTCTGTTAACATTTCAGCAGGCTGAAATCAAGGGGTCAGCAGGGTTGAGCTCTCATCTGGTCCTCCTCCAAACTCATTTAAATAGTTGGCAGAATTCAGTTCCTTGCAGGGAGAGGACTGATGCCCTTACCACTGGACACCACCCTCTCCATAGGCAGTTCATAGCATAACTATTTTTCTTCTTCCAAGTAGTAGGAGAACATGTCTGCTGCTTAGAGCTGCCCTGAAAGAGTTCACCAATTAGGTCAGGCCCACCTAGAACAGACTCTTTTGATTAACTAAAAGTCAACTGATTTGTGCTTTAATTAAATATTAAAAATCCCTTTACCTTTGCCACATAATATAAATAATCTCAAGAGTGATATTTCATTAGATACATAGCTCCCCCACCCCCACCATGCTCCAGGGAAGGGGCATCATGTGCACATGAAGTGCACATCATTGAAGGTCATCTTAGAATTCTTACTGTCATCTGAAGCTTTGGGGTTAGTAGTTGATAAATCATCATCATCTTTATTATTAGCTACAGTGTGATAGCACTTAATAAAATTTTTTAGACATTTAAAAATGATGTATTATCTAAGGATATGTGCCACCCCTATTTGAGATATAAAGAAATATAAAGAAATGAAAAAATAGTAATTTCAGTATAGTAGTCCCCTTGAGAGTGGAAAAAGAGGATGTAATAAAGTTTACTGTTGGTTAATTTCTTAACTGGGATGGTGGTTACAGAGTGCTCATTATTAGACCTTTTAAGAGTCCTTAAATATTTTATTAAAAAAATACTTAAATAGCTTTAGTTTAAAGAAGCATTCATGTACCCGACTCTGTTTTCACAATTTTAAGACAAAGCTTCTGCCTTCAACAGTCCCAAGAATCTAACAAAGGAACCACACAAATAAGAAATTACAAATTTCTTATAAATTTTTATGTGAAAAAAAAAAAAAAGCCATAGGATGGGTCAGGCACCCACACCAATTTCTGAGAGAAAGCCAGGGAAAATTTACCAGAGGAGGGAGCATAGAGTTTTGGAGGACAGGTGGGAATTATCTCAGAAGTAAAAGCAGAGAGTGCCAAGAAAGGGTCAGGAAGATGTTACAGGGAATGGTACACTGCTGTAGATGTCTGTCACTGCCAGAGGGTATTGGAGGTGTGCAGGTTAGAGGGAGCTAGTAGGGGGTGGATGAAGCTAGGAGCAAACAAAGGCACATGAAGAACCTCCCACACCCTGCTACAAGCTAGCTTCCTTCTTAGGGTGAAAGCACTAGAGACTCACTAGAAGGCTTTAGCCAAAGGAATAATGGCATTTGCAAGTATCAGTCTAATAGGATGAAAACAATGTTGCTGTTATATTATTTTATCTTGTTTGTTTAGATTGGGGGGAGGTAGAGGAAGACAGTGAGAGGGAGTTGGATTCAAAATATGCTGGATATGTTCTGGTTGCGTTGGAACCCACTTCTAACCTTTTTCCACCTGGCCCTGTGCTGACCTATAGTGATTGAAGCAATGTTTTCTTTGCTCTCTGACTTCCAGTTAGTTTCAGCCAATAGGGAACAGCAGCAAGATACTCAAGGGAGGAAGGAGAATAAAATTGAGGTACCTACTTCCCGGCTTCCTTCCTACAGATTTGCAGAGGACTGTTAGCCTTTATCTAAAAATCACAGTTCCTGTTAAATGCCTCTCTCCATACAATTTTCTGTATGTCCAAATCTATGTCTGATATTGCTCTTCCCTATTATCCTTTCAGGGGAGATAAAGTCATGGGATAAGGCTGGGCTATTGCATTTTTCTGTGTATTTTACCACACCATGCCCAAAACGTTGCAAAATCCCTGAACTAAACTATCTTCAGAATGCCCAATTTTTGTGTGCCATTTTTTTCTTGTCAGATGCTGTCTGACACAGGGATTATTGCCATGAAAGATTAGAGGTAAAATCAATTATAGTTAATAAGCAATTGAATGTGGGGGCATAAATGAACATCAAAGGTTCCTCCCAAATTTTAGATCTGGATTACCAGAACAATGGCATCATCACTTACCCAGAAATAGAATATGGCTAGAGGGATATGGAGATGTTGAGTCAGGCTTGAACATGGGTTAAGTCTGGGGGAGACTATAATTGAGGTTCCTAAATGAAATTACACAAAGCGTACATCCGTTGGTTCGGTTTCCTTTGGGCTAGAAACTAAATTAAATTCTTTCTAAAGAAAAATACATCTATGCACATATTTATATTCATATCTATGTTTATATCTGTGTGTATGCATATGTACGTGTATGTACATGTATGTGTGCAAACACACAGGCACAAGTGAAAGGAAGCAAAGAGGGTCTGAGAAGAGTCAAGAGGTTGAACTGTTAACAGAAAATCTCCAGTGAAATTTGAGAGAATAAATCAAAAACAATTCACCAGTTTGACAGTTTGAATAAAGGCTATACTAATCTTCCCCAACCTCTTTAAATTAAATAAATGCATATGAAGTTTAAAATCAATATAATTTTCTTTGACCCATTTCTTGAAATCATATATTAAATGATAGCATCTGTTACTGTATATTTGGACATTTTAATTTGCTAAGGATTAATAGGAGACACCCAAAAGATAGTGCAAATAAAGCATGTAAATGCTCTATCAATTTCTTTTAATTAATTTTAAATTAGGATTGCATTCTTCAAGTGTGATGCTTTTCTATTGAGTTTCTTGGTTCTCTTGATGCCGTTGGAAGCAGCAATATAAACAGAATGCTAGACTTTCATCCAATATTCACATGTGCAATGTATGAAAGGGAAACTTAAGAAAATACTTGTTTAAAAAGATAATGATTTCTGAGTCAGTCAGTATTAAATGGAAACATAGCAAATATTAGAAGACAATCTTCTCCGAATGTTGGGATTTTGGTTAGGTTTGATTGTGTTTGAATATTCTGCATTTTACAAGATGTCTGTAGTAAACAGGCATTTTGTTTATAATGAAACAAGTATGCTTACTTAAAAACATAAATGACACATGGTTTTAAGAAATGCCTGTTAGATGTAGTTCAACTACTAACAATGAAAAAGGAAAATAAAGCCAAAACAGTTTGAAAGGCACCGTCTTTACTTCTGACTCTACTGGTAAACACACACATTCCACACATATATATACACAGTGAGGAGTCTTCTATACCAGCCCTTTTCAAATACAAAGATTTCCAAATGGTTATGAAAGATCTTTTGAAAAAAATCCCACCATTTTGAAATTCATTGCCTCTTTCTTGGCTGCCCAGTTCCAGCTCCCCATTGAGCCATTGTGATGGAAAATGGTCTTCTGAGTCCCCAGGTGCTGCCACTCTCTACAAAAGCTGCCAGTCACCAGGCTTTCCACATGGCAGCAGCAGGACTGAAGCTAAAGGGCAAAGACACCAGCCATTACCAAAGCAGAAAATGGACCAGAAATAGGAAACATAAACAAAGCAAAGTCAGAAAGGTGAGGCCTATACAATCTGAAAGTCAGCAGGTGTTGGCATTCATAACAGAGTCCATTTCTGTGGACTTCAATAAACCAAATAGTAAATGAGAAATTGAATGAAAACCTGCCTGATGGGTTGATGGATCCTACAGAATCAGGATGGAACTGTATTCTAAGAACCAGGTACTTTAAAATTGCTACTATATTCCTTTGGAAAACCTTATCTGCTTTTAAAGAGAAAGATTCAGTAGTCTCCAACTACCAGCCAACTGTTCATATTTTAGTTCCCCTTTCAGCTGAAAACTCACTGAGAACTGAGTTCTCAGCTTAGGGTGCCTAAGAATGCACATCCTGATAGGAGGATACCCCATTAAAGGTCAGTGCCTACACCTCTCATGGGGAGAGCAGGGCTCTGGAAGAGGATAACTTGAAATCAAAAGAGTGATCCAGGAGGGAACTGATGATTCATAAAGAGTGGCAGTAAGGAACAGTGGTTCAAATTTGGTCCTCTGGACTCATGCAGACTCAAGTTTGAATCCCAGATCCAAACGTACCATTTTAGCTTACACAGGGTGGAAATAGTGATGCCTTACCCTATGCAATTATGATGAGGACTGAACTAGTATTGTCTAGTCCTTAATGAATGCTCAAAAAAAAAAAATGTTAGTGGCTCTTAAATTAAAAGATTAAATCTCCTGGGTTCCAACAGTCTTTACACAGGTGAAAGTTCTAGTATTTCTTGTACATTTTGAGACATTTTTAGGCTTAGAAGCATAATCTGAAGCCTATGATCTATGTATAACAGAGATCAGATTTCAGAAATTTTGCCATGGGAACCTATTTATATTTTTAAGGGAAACCTGAAAATGTACTTTTTGAACACAATGAAGATGTTACAAAGAAAAATTTGGGTGAAATTTATCATTGAACTAAAAGTAACAACTGAAGGTATTCATGGCTTATAACAATATTTTTGAGATATCCTGAAGAAATTTTCTCTATTTTGAAGGTTCAAAAATGCCTTTAATCCTGGGGATGATTAAAAACTCCCAATATGTCAGATGTAAAATAAAAGGTTTTCTCAATTGGCTATATACAACACTATGGTTTATTTCCAGAGTGGTTTTAGGCAATGTTGCCTAAATGCAAACATTTAGCCCTAATGTCTTGCCTGTTATTGTTTTCCTGGAATTCCAGATATTACAGAAGGCCAATTTATGAGGTAACCATGGCATTTGCATTTTTGCAGCTTACAGCTCAGGTCATTTAGAGAAACAAAATAGTCTCTCCTAACAACTAAAGGAATTACTTTCATGTGCTTTCTCAGGAAAATATATCAATATTTCTGTAAACTTCTAAAGAAATGAGAGATTGCTAAATAGCAATATAGTTTACCCTTTAGAGTTTAGTAATAGGTTGATTCATGCGTCATAGTTCTCATACTACTAATATATTGTAAAACAAACCAAAAAAGTACTTTTCTATTCACTAATTTCTCCTTTAAAAATTTAGTAGGAATACCAAATATAACTGTATTCAAATCTATTTTATACTCTCAGATTTTGTTTCCATGTGTAAGCATATTTACAGATTTCCACATATCACAAATTTGCTACTAATCTGTATGTATATACAAGCATGTATTCTGTACAATATAAATGGAATAATAGCAAAAGTTGGTATTTTAAAACTTGAGCATTCAAAATTAGTTTACCAATTTCTTACTATGTGCTCCTATAAAATCCTATTGAGAAACCTGTGGTGTATTAATATAAAATAATATTATAAAACTATGTGTATACATATATGTGTTTGAATATATACTAGATGAATGATATAGTGCAGCAGAAATGCAGACTTAGAAGGTCAAGATGTCCCCCCACAGATCTATTCCCCAAGGATGAGACTTTGAATATCATGATATATCATACTATGACTGTATCATCTTACAAATGCAAAAGAAATTTTTCAGATAGTGTTAAGTGACTTCACTTAGTGAGTGAGTTCACTCAGTTAATCAAAGTGACATTATCTAGGCAGGCCTGACAGAATCACATGAGCCCTTTAAAAGTAGAATTTTCTCTACTTCCCTCAGAAGGGGAAGTCAGAGAGACTCAAAGCATAGAAGGATTTGGTAGACCTGTGGTGGCTGTGAAGATGGAGTGGGGACTACCCACCACCAGAAGGGGACCTCTGGTAGCTGAGAATGACTTCCAACTAACAGCAAGGAAGCAAGCACCTCAGTCCTACAACTACCTGAATCTGAATTCTGGGACAAGCTGAAGGAACTTGGGAGCAGGTGCTTCTCTAGGGCCTCCAGAGGACAGCCCAGCCACTGACGCCCAGCTGACAGCAGAGCCTGCCAGACTTCTGCCCACAGAGCAATGAGTTCAGAAATGGGCATTGTTTTGAACCAATCAGTCTGTGGTGATTTGCCATGTTACAATAGAAAGCTAGTACAGAGTGATATTTTATATAAGTTGAGGTTGCATAAATGCCTGACAATGTAGCGATAACAACTTGTTTGTTAAACAATTTGTGTTAACATTAGATATCAGCTAGAATAAAGTCTTACATTATTATTATGACATATGAACTCTCAAGAAGGAAAAGACTATTAAAAAGTGACCGCAGGACAATTAATTAGCATAATGTCATGAATGGCAAGATGAACAGGTAGCAGTAGAATCAGCTCAGAATGAGGACTTAAGGGAATCAACCAGATTTTAGCCCTGGTGTCAGTTTCTTCTGCAAAATAAGTTTGATGTACGGACTTATTTCTACCAAGAGATAAGAGAAAATCAAGTCTCAGATCTCTTGAGGGAAGGAAGCTAGGCTTCCTTTGTCCATTGTGCCCTGGGCCCTCCCCCCAACACCAAACAGAAAGTGTGAGCTAACCAGGGAAGGCACTTCAGCATCCCACCTCTGAGCAGGAAGAGGGGTTTTGCCCGCTGACCAGTTCTCTGTGCCTATGCAAACCTGCTCTTCTTAATATTAAATGTAATATTTCTATAATAAGAAATACAAAACTTCCTATGCTTCCTGGATGGAAACTTCAACTGTTACTACTGAAAGGGCCTTACTTTCTTCTCTCTAGCTATATCTTAGAGGATATAGAGGTTTCCCTCCTCTTTTCCACTCCTGAAGGAAGTCATGTGACTCCACAGCACATGGAAAAGAGAGAGCACCCCACTCTGGGCCTGACACCAGCTCTACACCGGGCTGGCCTGTGTTACCTTAGCCTTTTGTACTTCCTATATCCTGGGATCACAATAGGACCTCAAAAGACTATTAAAAAGATTAAACGCATTATAAACGCAAAGTGTTTAGAAGAGTTGGTGGTAACTGTGCAGTAAGTGTTCGCTTTTCACATTGTGACTCTGGGCTGTTTTCCTCTCTGCCTTAAAGTATATGCTTGTGTGCACATGCCAGTGTTTATTTGGCACCTAGTCTGTATTAGCATTTAATCATGCATTCTCTGCCTGTGTTTCAGCTACTGCAGTTTCATATGTCTTACCTCCTCACTTTGCATGGAAGGTGCTGGAGAGCTTTTTCTCTTTCCTGGGGTGGACCACAGCACCCAGTACAGAATCCTGTGTACACCTGGGCTCCCTCAGTGTCCTTGTAAGAATGGATAACACACAGCCAAACAGTTTTGCTGTGTTTTTTCCTCTCTAATACTCTCATGGTTTTTTTGTTTTGTTTTTTGTTTTTACTCTTCGGCCATTTGGAGAAAAGGATACTATAGAGGATGCTTGCAGATTTAACACAGCAATGAAGAGAAATCCGCAGAGGTAAATAGCCTCCTTTTTCCATTGCCAGAATCCTATCAGCCCCAGGAGCATAAAGTAATCCAGAAGTGACTCTGAATACAGCCCACCCCAACACCTCCCAGTGAAAGAATTGCAGACCACTTAGATCAGCAGAGGTTGCCCACCTCCCCGTGACTTGGTGTGGGATTTACCCCTCTAAAGCAGGTGCCTGGGACCCACGCCATGAGAGCAGAAATGACTGTCTCAATGATAGGAAGAAAATAGTCAGGTATCTTTTCCCCCTACTTTGGCCATGAGACCTTTTGACCATGAGACAAAACTGTTTGCATTGCATTTGAATTTAGCATTTTCACAGTACTACTAATAATGGCATTCTTACTGTGATCATTTTATGTTTTATCACAGAAAATATTCACTTTTGTCTTCAATCCACTGAACAGAAATAATATTTTCTAAAACAAACTATTGCACACTATAAAGAAACACAAAGATGACTGTCAGCATTAAAAATAAAGAAATCAGGGGCACCTGGGTGGCTCAGTGGGTTAAAGCCTCTGCCTTCGGCTCAGGTCATGATCCCAGGGTGCTGGGATCGAGCCCCACATCGGGCTCTCTGCTCAGCAGGGAGCCTGCTTCCTCCTCTCTCTCTGCCTGCCTCTCTGCCTACTTGTGATCTCTGTCTGTCAAATAAATAAATAAAATCTTTAAAAAAGAAAGAAAGAAAGAAAGAAAGAAATCAAATGTAAAGGTGGTGATTGGAAGCCTATTCTACCTTACCATGTCTTTCTGATATATATATATACATATATATATATGCCCTCCTTTTCTCAGAGTGGACTCAACATTATTAAAATCAGTTCCCACCCAGGGAATGTGACATAGCCAAGAGCTCAGGAATTCCCAGTCTGAAAGTCATTTTAAATATGAATCTACAATCAAGTACTCAAGATAAAACAATTATTTATAATTAGTGATGACTATTACCCATTCCCCATTATTGTATATATGTTTTACTAATAAAGCTTACTTTTTAAATAATCAAAAATTTAAATGTTAAGTAATGTATAATTAACATGAGCTTTAAATAATTTAAATTTTGAAATAATTATTTTGAAAAGTTAGCCACCATATCCCAGATTTATTCCTAAATCCTGAGGGATATAAAAATAATAAAATATGATACATAGAAACCTGAAAAATTACTGAAGAGTCCTTGGAAAAACACTATACAAAGCAGTAATGGAATTTGGAGACACATAGTAGAATTTGGAGTCAGAGTGACCAGTTCCTGGTTATAGTGCTTGCTCAAGTCACCCAGGCTTTCCATTTCCCATGAGAGTTCCTGCTTTATCAGGAAACTGCTAGAATCTGTGAGATACTAAAGGCTAAAACAGCTAAGACTCTTTCATCCATAGGAAAAAAGTGACATGTGATTTTAAAATATTACTCTTATAAATTATACAGCACTCATGTGACTTCTAAACACCATCACCATCAAATATTTATAAAGACAAATATTAGTAAATAGATTAATCTTCAAGCTAACCCCAACTAGGTCTAATTCACACTAATTCTTCCATTTTACAACCATCTAGGCAGATTCCTTAAGTTTACTTAAAGTGAAAGTAAGTTTAAATTTTAATATTTAATAAAATGTTAAATGTATAATGATATATTGTGATATCATAAATTTTAAAATGTTAAATATATAATGATTTATTTCTAATGGAGAAAAATCTATTTTTCTGAGCAAAATATTAGGGTCTAAATGTCATGCAGTGCTCTGGAGAGATAATAAGAATAAAAGTAAAATATTTTGATTAAAATATGGTAACATGATTGGGACTGCTTAGGTATAATCAGGTTAAGATGTTTGGAAAAAACTAAGTAACAAGTTCTAGTCAAATGATAGAAAAATAGAGGAAAAGAAATAAGAAAAATTCAGCACTGAAATGATTTCCTGGCTTAAGCCCAATAATAGCCTGTCTTTAAAATATTTATTCAGAATAGATTTTTTTGTACTCCAAAGGAAGAAACTGTGATCTGCAATTCTATCACTCTTTTCTTCTTTATAACCAGACTTACTAAATAGCCAATCAAGGATTTAAAGATTTTCTTTAAAAAACCTGTAGTCTTTGAGCTTTCCCAAAAATAATGAGCAAATTAGGATTTCATTGTATCATGCCAGAATTAAGTCCTTTGTAACCAAATGTCTGTCATAAAGCAATACCTTTTTGAAAACTCAACAAAAGGTGAAATTTTAAAATGTAATTTTGTTTTTTTATGTTAAAAATGTGCTAATGTGATGGTGGCATCAAATGACCTGAATTAATGAGGAGAAAATAACAAGAAGTATTTTATCAAAGATAACAACCAGACCTAATACTTATTTAATACTATCTGTTAGACACTGTTGAGAGAGTTATCTGCCTACCTATATATCTGTAGGAATATATAAGCCAAGACAATCTTCAGAGACTTTTCATTCTCTCTGATATATGAATATAAATGCTATAGTTAACAAAGATAAAAACCAGAACTAACACTTATCTAATACTATCTGCTAGACACTGTTGGGAAAGTTATCTGCCTACCTATCCATCTGTAGGACTATATAAACCATGACAATCTTCAGAGATTTTCCATTCTTTCTGATATATGAATATGAAAACTATAGTTCTGTTATAAGATGCAAACCATTACCTACTTCAATCCATTTTTCTAAAACCTCATTTAATAATGAGGGTGTTCTAACTCTGAAGGTAGTAGCTAACACTCAGGTTAAGAGTTTCAGTTTGGGTGACGTGCTGTGCCCCTTCTTCCTTGACTATGTATGTGTATTTTTCATACAACTACTGCTCTGTAGAGGAAAATGAATTTCCCAGGTAAATATAGGCTGTGTTTGGAACTTCCACACCAACTTTCAAGCTTTTTGTCATCGGTTCTTGCTGACTAGTAAGTGTCAAAGGTAGATTCAGTTATGTTGACAGATATTCAAAATAGTGGATCTAATAAAATGTAAATAACAGCCTCTGTCCAAACCCAGTGTTTCACATTGTGAACCAGGGTCAATTTCTATTTTAACAAATATTCGATTTAAACAATCAAATCACTAAACCTAGCACAATGTAAGTAAAAGCCAATCAGTTTGCCATTATGGACCAAAGAGGTTATTTTTGCTATCAAAAATTGAAAGGTTGATAGACATAGAACTATCATATAATCTAACAATTCCACTTCTGGAGATTTATCCAAGGAAAACAAAGCATCTATTTGAATATATACTTGCTCCCCTGTGTTCATTGCCTCATTATCCACAATAGCCAAGATATGGAAGCAACTAAAGTGTCCACTGATAGATGAATGGATAAAGAAGATGTGGTATATTCATAAACACAGTGGAATATTATGCAGTCATAAAAAGGAAATTCTTGTCGCTTGCAAAAATTCTGATTGACCAGAGGTTATTATGCTAAATGAAATGCCAAAGAAAGAAAAATACCATATGATTTCATCTATATGCACAATCTAAAAACCAAAATAAATAAATGAAACAAAACAGAAACAGACTCGTAGATACAAGAAATAGACTGTTGGTTGTCAGAGCAGATGGAAGTTGGGCAAAGAATGGAACTAAGAAGCACAAAGTTCCAGTTAAAATATAAATAAGTCATGGGGATGTAATGTACAACATATAGAATGTAATCAATAATATTGTAATAAGTTTGTGTGATGACAGATGATAACTAGGCCTACCATGGGGATCACTTTGTAATGAATAAAAATACCAAATCACTGTGTTGAACACCTGAAACTAATAAGACAATGTATGTCAATTATATTTAAATTTTTAAAATGTGTTATGCCCCCCCTACAATTTTTTTTTTAATAGTGAGCAATGGCAGAAAGAAACAAAGCTGTCATTATGTGGGCTGTATCCACTTAAAACTTGGGGGTTTCCATTCACATTAGCTCTGCTGTCATAAAGTTTTTCTGTTCACACTTATATTGAATCCATATGGAGATCAGCAAACTTATAAGAGCACAGAAATAAACCCTCACATTTCTGGTAAATTGGTTTTTAATATGGATGCCAAGACCATTGCTTTAGATTGCATTGTGCCCTCTCCCAAAATTTATGTTAGAGCCTTAATCCGCCATGTAATTGTGTTTGTAGATAGGTCTTATGGAGGTAATTAATGCTAAATAAGTTCCTAATGGTAGGTCCTAGTCCATTAACATTAGTGGCTTTATAAAAAGAGAGTGTGTGTGTGTGTGTGTGTGTGCGTGTGTGTGTGTGTCTTTTTCTGTCTCTTTCTGTGTGTCTGTCTGTCTCTCTCTCTCATTCGCTTTCTGAGGACACAGAGAAAACAGAGAGTTGGTGGATATCTACAATCTAGAAACAGAGCTCTCACCAGAAACTAAACCTTGCCAGACCATAATCTTGGACTTCCAGCCTCCAGAACTGTGAGAAAAATAAATTTCTGCTGTGTAAGCCACTCCAGTCTGTGGTATTTCCTTAAAGAATCCCTAGTTGACTAATATAAGTTGTGACCCAGAGCCTGTTTCAGAAAGTATATCAAAAGGAACTGATCACTGTGTCAAATACTGCTGATAAATTAAGGAAGATGAACACTGAGGCAGGATGACCTTTGGATTTAGCACCTTCATTATGGCCATTGGTTACCTTAAAAGGAACCATGTCAGTGTTACAAATTAACTGCAGTTGATTTAAGAGAGAAAGAGTGGAAAGTACATAGATACAATGAAAGCTAATACTTGTAGGAGCCTTGCTCCTGAAGGAGAGCAGAGAAATAGGAAAATGAGATAGAGAAGGCGAGAAGATGTTGGTCAAAGGAAACTTATTTCTTCATATTGCAGAAACTACAGAATGTCTATTTAATTGTTTGAAAGACACAATAGAAAGGAAAAATTGATGATTCAGAATATATAGGGGACAATTGCAAGTATGCTGCCATTGGCTAGGTAAGAAGGGACATGATCTAGGAAACATATGGTCTTAGAAAGCAGAGAGGGACGCCTGGGTGGCTCAATTGGTTAAGCGGCTGCCTTCGGCTCAGGTCATGATCCCAGCGTCCTGGGATCGAGTCCCACATCAGGCTCCTTGCTCGGCGGGGAGCCTGCTTCTCCCTCTGCCTGCCTCTCTGTCTGCCTGTGCTCGCTCTCTCTCTCTCTCTAACAAATAAATAAATAAAATCTTTAAAAAAAAAAAAAGAAAGAAAGAAAGAAGCAAAGACCATTCATTTGGTGTAGCACAAGAGCAGACAGAGTAGGTAACCTAGGAATGTAAGTGCATGTGAATATTGGCAGATTTAAAAGACAGGTATAATGAAAAATAATATAATTTTATGAGAAATGTATGTTCTTTGGTGTCTTTCATCATTATGGAGCTTCCTTTTTGTAACTATCAATATGTATTCTTCTGTAAGCAGAATTCTAAATTCAGAGTGACATCAATTAAGCATAGACAATCAGTAAGAAGACTCCAGGGAGGCTTCACTGCCCAAGTAGTAAAGTCCACACTTAGAGCCAAGAAATCTCTGGGTCACGCCTAACTATAAGAGAAAGGCTTTTCATGGACTTTATATAAGCCAAATTTTCCTGGCATCCACCCTGGAAATCTTTATTTTCAGCCAGGACCAAAGATGGCGGTAAGTTGGGCAAAGGAAGGAGACTAAAGTAAGGAAGTGAAGAAAACTTCTCAGGGAAGGAATAGATAGAATCATGCTTGCTTAGTGGGTTCTGGGAGCCCCCAAACCCAGTTAGGGAGAAACTAAACTGTTCCACTGAGTACTTCGCAAGTCTTTTGGAAAATATACAAAAATGTTACACCTATCTTTTTATAGATACAGTATTTAAAATTTCCCCAAAGTACATAGAGACTGTTGTATATGAGTGGGAGAATTATAAAGCAGTTGTGAACTTGAAATCTGAAGCAGAGTGCCAGCTCCAAGTACAGGCACCACTATTAATTTTTCTGCAAACTTGACCAAGTTGGCCAACTTATCTGTGTGTCAGTTTCCTTGGCTGCAGAATAAGGATCATGATAGCACTTCATAGGGCTGGCAAAATGAATAAATAGATGAAAAGAATTTACAACAGTGTCTCCATAAATATTAGTTATTGTCATTTTTTATTATTACATAGTAGATATTGCCAGAGATAGAGAAGGAACTCAACAATATTAGCTTCTTTCTTTCCACTTTTTAAACTATTTTTAATATCAATAGGAGAACTCTCAAAATATTTAATATTTAATTCTTATGGGATTCATGAAATGTTTCCTTTTATAGTACTGATTCCCAAAGTCACATACAGTGAGCCATTTTCATTCATCATTCTTCCTAATGGGAGTCACAATTAGAGATTCTCTAAATATATTCTATTTTTATAGTACTGACATTTTATTACTATCATCACCACTACAATTACAACTACCATATAATGAATAATAATCATGAATATTTACTTTTCTATATTAGGCTGAATAATGGCCACCCAAAGACATCAGGTTTAATGTCTGGAATCTATAAACATTATGTGATAAGAAAAAAGAGTCTTTAGGGATATGATTAAATTAAGAATTAGATTATGGAAGATTATCCTAGATATGCGTGCTAATGAGAGGGGCAGAGAGAGAATACACATGTGCACACATGCATGCACGAAAGGCAGACCGAAGACAAAGACTGAGGCAGAAATTAGAGCGATGCAGTTACAGAGAACACCAAAGAATGTTGGCAGGTACCAGAAGCTACTAGAAACAAGGAATGATTCTCCCCCACAGCCTTCAGAAAGGTATTCCTACCAACACCTTCATTTCAAGCTTCTGGCCTCTTGAACTCTCAAAGAATAAATTTCCTTTGGTTTAAGACATCAATGTTGTGGCAATTTTTATAGCAGCTTTGGAAGACTAGTACATCTTTAAATTTCAGATATTTTGTTTTTACACATATTATTTTGTTTAATAATTACATTAATTCCATGAAGTAAGATTATATCTTTTATAGATACTGAAACAAACATCACACAGCTTGTAAAATTGAAGCTGGAACTCCAGGTAGATGATCTCAAAAGTTATCATTAGGCTTACACTATATTGTTATAATGATTTTGTGCATTTTACTAAAATGTTTTACTATGCTTAGAAACTACATAAAATATAAAGTTTAAATAATATGTAAAAACATTACAAATAGGTTAGAATTCAGTTAGTGTTGATACACTTTGATGTGAACTTTCATATATAAATACGTATACTTATATACTTTATTTCTTCTTTCTTCTACAAACTAGGACACACTAGTGAAGAACAATTAATAAGGTGGAGAGGGTGCATGGGTGGCAAAGTCAGTTAAGCATCTGACTTTTGATTTTGGTTCAGGTCATGATCTCAAGGTCATGAGATCCAGCTCTGTTCAGGTTTTGTGTTCAGTGGGGAGCCTGTTTGAGATTCCTTCCTCTCTCTCTGCCCTTTCCCCACTCTCTCTCTCTCTCTCTCTCTCTCTCAAAATAAATAGGTAAAATCTTTTTAAAAAATAAGGTGGGGACTGGAATAGAGAACAATTACTATAGAGTCAACCACCTCATCTGCAATTGTGAAAGGATTTCTAAAGAAGAAATAACAACAAAATTTCCATGCCAAAAATAAGTCTTAAAGAGAATAGAGATCACTTTGGTTGGTAAATGTGCATTCAATTACTCAGATAAGATACTGAAGAAAATTAAAGCGGGTGAAGTAGCAACACAGAACCCAACATTGTTATAATTGCCATGCTCTCATTAGTCTGGAAACAACCTATTGAACTTGAAAGAGACTTGGCAAGTAACTTACCTGTTATGGGACTTGAAACTTTCTCACTAAATATACCATATTGTTAAGCCTGTAATTTTAATAATCCCCTTATAAAATGTCCCTGTTGTGGAATTATTTTTCCACTAGGAAATATGTGAACTTTTAATACTTAGAAAGCATAATTTCTGTACTTACAGATGAAGAAACTGACCCAAAGGGTAAAATGATTGATTCAAGGTCACATAATTAGTCAGTGTAAACCATTTACTAGAATACTTCACATACAACATATGTACAATAAATAGTAAGTGTTTTGTCCTTATTTTTAATTAAACTTTTATACTGACTTTAGAAAAATTATCATTATTGATCTGTTTCATAGATGAAAACCATTTTTTGAAAGACAAAAACCTAGGGGTGCCTGGGTGGTTCAGTCAATTAAGCGTCTGCCTTTGGCTCAGGCATGATCTCAGGGTCCTACAATTGAGTTCCACATTGGGCTCTCTAATCAGCAGGGAACTTGTTTCTCCTTATCACTCTCCTTCTGTGCTTTCCCTCCTCCTCTCTCTCTCAAATAAATAATTTAAAATTAAAAAAAGAAAGATGAAAACCTAGTTAATAGCATCTGAGTTCATTCCCTAGGAGTACTGCATTAGATGCTACATCATTATATAAAGCAAAGTAGTGACAAAGTCAAGAGATAAAAGACTGATACTCAAAATTTGATAATGTATATGCATCGATAGAAAATAAAACAAGGAAGTCTTCATATAGGTCTTGTATTAAACCATTTACTAACTGGAAGTTTTCTCTAATCTGCCCAGGTTCTTTTCCCCAGCCCTTTAGTTACCCATACACATTTTTGTCATGAAATGTAAAGAATGAAAAAATAGACATCAAGACCATTTAACCTTGCTGTATTCTCCTAATGTTGTGATTTTCTTTTGTAGGATAATGAGGAAGAGAAACTCATTAGGAAAAGATCAGCCAGAGATAAAAGACAGTATGTCCTCTCTCTGTTGCCTTACCGTGACCCTTCTTCCAATTGTCTACCACTGCTTTCAATGCCCTCGGCCTATTGCTGCTGGAAATTGCACTATGAGAATCACATTTAGGATCAGGCTGGGTCAAGAGGCAGAATAATTGGATTCATGTTGATGAAGTTGAGTGCAATTTGTGCTACAACACCAAATTTGAGCAGATAAATTAGTCTATTAGCCACTAGTGATGAGGTTAATTGTTGAGCAACAAAGTCAGAAAAAATGCATTTACTTTGTAATTCAGTAAGAGCAAAGACCTAATCATCTAACTCTTATCAGCAGTTGTGCTAGATCTCATATGCCACTATCTTCTCAAACAAGCCTTACAAAGAAATCTACAGGTAACATCACATGCTATCCCCCTGAGGTGGTATAAAGATTAGAAAAGAAAACATTTTATTTCTAAAGGGTATGACTGTGTACATATACATTCACAAAGATTTATAAGCAAGCCATTAGAATTAATAAGGATTAATTTAATTAGGTCACTGGATGCAAAGGCATTATACAAAAATTAGTTGCATTTACATTTATTGGCAAGAAACAGAAATTAAATTTTAAATGCCATTTAGTAGCTATATGTGATATATATGTGTGTGTATACACACATATATATTTGTGTCTGTATATATTTTATAAATGAAATATTTGTGTGTGCATGTGTGTGCACATGTATATATAGCCTAGGAATAAATCAAATAAAGAATCTGCATGACTTCTACACTGAAAACTCAAATATTGCTGTAAGATATGGTAGATATCTAACTAAATGAAGAGAAAATGTATATAATGTGTTGAATGACTCAATATTGTACAGAAATCAATATTTCCTGAATTGATCTTTAAATGTACATAATCCCCCCAAAAATAAATAAAACAAATAAATTCATATAATCCCAATCATAGTACCTACTAACCTTTTCTATGGAAACTGAACAAACTTGTAAGATTTACACAATTAGATTTCAAGTTGTACTATTTAGTCACTTAACTTATGTCAAAAGTGCCATTGTAACACAGTGCTGGAGGGATATCTTTATAATAAATGGTGAAGAAGAAATTGGATACCCAAATGGAAGACATTCTGGACTTTCCTACTAATTCAAGTCATAAAAATAGTTGAGGAAAGCTAACAAAACCTATAAAATTCTTAAGTAAAAATTATGCCCCTAAAGTAGTCAGAAATAGCTTCAATAGTTTTAAAAACACTAACCATTAAAAGCTGGTGAATTAAACTTCATTAAATTTAGATACATTTGGGGGTGCCTGGGTGGCCCAGTTGGTTAAGCAGCTGCCTTCAGCTCAGGTCATGATTCCAAGGTCCTGGGATCAAGACCCTCATGGGAATTCATGCTCAGCAGAGGGCCTGCTTCTCTCTCTCCCTCTGCCTGCAGCTCTGCTTACTTGTGCTCTCTATCTTTATTTTTAAATAAAATATTTTTAAATAAATAAATAAATAAATACATTTAGATACATTTATTAAAGCCATCATTAAGAAAGTGAGTAAACAAGCCACAGTCTGAGAGAAAATAAATGTACATATTACATACATCTGACAAAGGAATTATCAAAATTTATAAATAATTCTATAAATGGTTAATAAGCATATAAAAATATTCTCAATATCACTAATCATAAGGAAAGTACAAATTAAAATCACAATGAAGAACCACTTAGATTCAATGGCTAAAAGTTGAAAAGACTTGCAGTATCAATTGGTGTGACTGTGCAGTAGCTGGATCTCTTACCAATCATTAATAGGAGTATAAGTTGGCTCAACCACTTTAGAAAGCTATTTAATAATATCCACTAAACAGTCACAGATCACTTTTATAATGTGTATCCTTGAAAAGGTGTGGTTATGGCATTTTGCCTCTGTGGTCCTCCTCCCCAAAACTAATAACTACAGTCTAATCATGAAGAAAAAAAGTAGGCAAATTCCAATAGAAAGACATCCTATAGAATGCTTGACCAGTGTTCCTCACAACATCAAAGACTTCAAACATAAGGAATTACTGAAAAACTGTCACAGCCAAAAGGAGTCTAAAGAAACATAACAACTCAATGCAATATAGTAATGTGGATGGGATCCCAGAACAGCAGAAAGGTCTTAGGTTAAAAGTAAGCTTAGGTAAAAACTTGGGTAAAAACTAAGATCTTAGGTAAAAACTAAATGTGAATAAACTGTGTGCTATAGTTAATAATAATCTATGTACAATTGTTCCATCAGTCTTATCAAATGTACCATACTAACATGACATGCTAATCATAGGAGAAGCTGTCTGCCAGAGGGGAGGAGGACATACAGAAAATCTGTAATATCTGCTCAGTTTTTCTGTAAATCTAAAACTGTTCTGAAAATAAAGTCCATTAGTAAAAAATATGAGAAAGTTCAAAATTAACTCCAATGCCTATGGAAATTTAGTATATGCTAAAAGTGACTGAACTTTTTAAATAAATGGTAGTGTGACAAATGGTGGCTATTTGGAAAAAGATAAAATTAGATCCATACTTCACAAGAAGTTAAAAGAAGAAACACTAAAACAAGTTCAAAACAAGAAACCCAAGAAACACCAAAATAAGTTCTGAATGGACCAGAGTGTTAAAAACATCCTAATCTGGGGAAGGAAACAAGCACTCATGTCCAAGAGACAGAGAGGACTCCTCCCAAGAACAATGAGAACAGACCGACACCATGACATATAATAATACAACTTGTAAATTTTAGATCCAAGGAAACAATCTCGAAAGCAGTGAGAGGGAAGAGATTTCTTACAATCAGAGGAAGAAATATCAGAATAATGTCAGACCTGTCCACAGAGACTGGGCAAGCAAGAAAGGGCTGACAAGACATATTCAGGGTCCTAAATGAGAAGGATATGCAGCCAAGGATACTTTATCCATCAAGGCTTTCATTCAGAATTGATGGAGAGACAAGGAGCTTCTAAGATCAGAAGAAGCTAAAAGAATATGTGACCACCAAGCCAGCCCTCAAAGAAATATTAAGGGGGTTCTATAAAAGGAGAAAGACTCTAAAGATATGTAGAACAGAAATTGACAGAGAATCTACAGAAATAAGGACTTCACAGGCAACATGATGACAATAAAAACATAACTTCAATAATCACTCTCAATGTGAATGGCCTAAATGCTCCCATGAAACAGCAAAGGGTTGCAGTTTGGATAAAAAGACATAACCTATTCACAGGCTGTCTACAAGAGACTCATTTTGAACCTAAAGATACATACAGGCTGAAAGTGAACGGACCTCAAAACAAAGCTGGGGTAGCAATTCTTGTATCAAACAAATTAGATTTTAAGCTAAACACTGAAGTTAAAGATACAGAAGGACACTATATTATGCTTAAAGTGTCTATCCAACAAGAGGATCTAACAATTGTGCATATCTATCCCCATAGCATGGGAACAGCCAACTACACAAGCCAACTGTTAACCAAAATAGGCATATTAATAAAAATACATTAATAATAGGATATCTCAACAGTCCACTCTCAGCAATAGATAATATAAGCAGAAAATCAACAAAGAAAAAGAGGTTTGTATGATGCACTGGACCAGGTGGACCCCATAGATATATATAATTAAGATTAGAGCAGAAAGCAATGAATTAGAAACCAGAAATACAGTACAACAGACAAACAAAACTAGAAGCTGGTTCTTTGAAAGAATTAATAAGATCAATAAACCACTGTCCATATTTACCTAAAAGAAAAGAGAAAGGGCCCAAATTAATAAAATTATGAATTAAAAGGAAGAGATCACAAATAACACCAAGGAAATAGAAACAATTATTAAAAATTATTATCAACAACTATATACCAATGAATTAAGCAACTGGAAGAAATGGATTCTTTCCTGGAAACCTATAAACTACCAAGACTGAAACAAGGAGAAATTAACAATCTGAATAGACCAATAACCTGTAACAAAATTGAAGCACTGATCAAAAACCTCCCAAAAAAAACAAGTGTCCAGGGCCTGATGGATTCCTGGGAAATTCTACCAAACATTCAAATAAGAAATAATATCTATTCTTCTGAAGTTGTTAAAAAAAAAAAAGAAGAAAGAAAGAAAGAAAAAAGAAAAACGAGGGAAAAAATCTAAACTCATTCTGTGAGACCAACATTTCCTTGATCTCCAAACCTGGCAAAGACCCCCACCAAAAGAATTAAAGACCAATATCCCTGATGAATATGGATGCCAAGGTTTCAATAAGATCCTAGCTAATAGGATTCAACTGTGCATTAAAAGGATTATCCATCTTGACCAGGTGGAATTTATCCCTGGGATACAAGGGGTTCAACATTCCCAAATCAAACAACGTGATAGAACACGTAAATAAGAGAAGAGACAAAAACCACATGGTCCTCTCAATTGATGCAGAAAACGCATTTGACAAAATATAGCATCTTTTCCTGATTAAAACTCTTCAGAGTGGTAAGGATAGAGGGAACATTCCTCAATTTCATAAAAGCCATCTATGAAAATACCACAGCAAATATCATCCTCAATGAGGAAAAGTTGAGAGCTTTTCCTTTAAGAACAGGAACATGACAAGGATACCCACTCTCACCACTCTTATTCAATATAGCACTGGAAATCCTAGCAAAAGCAATCAGACAACAAAAAAAAAAATAAAATGTATTCAAATTGGCAAAGAAGAAGTCAAACTCTCTTCATTGATGACATGATACCCTATGTCGAAAACCCAAAAGACTCCACCCCCAAATTACTAGAACTTATACAACAATTCAGTAATGTGGCAGGATACAAAATCAATACACAGAAATCACTTGCTTTCTTATATATTAGCAATGTAACTGTAGAAGGAGAAATTAGGGAATCAATTCCATTTACAATAGAACCAAAAACCATAAGATACCTTGGAATAAGCCTAACCAAAGAGGTAAAAAATCCATACTCTATACTATACTACAGAACACTTATGAAGGAAATTTGAAGACACAAAAAGAAGGAAAAACATTCCATGCTCATGAATCAGAAGAATAAACATTGTTAAAAAGTCAATGCTGCCCAGAGCAATCTATACTTCTAACACCATCCCAATCAAAATACCAAAGGAATTTTTCAAAGTGCTGGAACAAACAATCCTAAAATTTGTATGGAACCAGAAAAAAAACCAAATCACCAAGGAAATGTTGAAAAAGAAAAATAAAGCTGGGGGCATCATGTTGCCTTATTTCAAGCTATATTACAAAGCTGTGACCACCAAGATAGCATGCCACAAAAAAAAGGTACATAAATCAATGGAACAGAATAGAGAGCCCAGAGATAGACCCTCAACTCTATGATCAACTTCAACAAAGCAGGAAAAATATTTGATGGAAAAAAGACAGTATCTTCAATAAATGATGCTGGGAAAATTAGACAGCTGTACACAGAAGAATGAAACTTGGCTATTCTCTTACACCATATACAAAGATGAACTCTAAATGGATGAAAGATCTCAATGTGAGACAAGAATCTGTCAAAATCTTAGAGGAGAGGCTTGGCCAGTGGGAACCCCCATGGCTGCTCCTCACGCCTCACAGCAGCCTGTATGGGGAGAATATCAGTAAGGGGGGAGGAGTCAAGATGGCGGAGAAGTAGCAGGCTGAGATCATCTGAGAACATCAGGCATCATGAAATCAGCTAGATAGCTTATCAAACCATTCTGAAACATCTACGAATCCAAAAGGAGATCAAAGAAAAGAAGAGCAACAATTCTAGAAACAGAAAATCGACCACTTTCTGAAAGGTGCACTGAAGAGTAGGGCCCCAAGCTCTCGGCTCCTCCAAGCCAGAGATTGGGAGGCCGCCATTTTCATTCCTGTCCTCTGGAACTCTATGGAAAGCGTTCAGGGAACAAAAGCTCCCGAAAGCGAACCTGAGAGGATTACTTAGCCCAGCCCCTGATAAGGGCGGTGCAATTCCCCCTGGGACAGAGACACTTGAAAATCACTGCAACAGGCCCCTCCCCCAGAAGATCAACAAGAAATCCAGCCAAGACCAACTTCACTTAACAAGGAGAACAGCGGAATTCCAGAGGAGGAGAAAGCAAAGCATGGAAATCATGGCTTTCTCCCCATGAATCTTTAGTCTTGCAAAGTTAATTAATTTTTTTTAATTTTTTTCTCTTCTGCTAATTTTTTTAAACTTTTACCCTTTCCTCTTATAATGTTTTTTAACTAGATTATCTTAATAACTTTCTTAAAAAAATCTTTTTTGAACCTATATTATTATAGTCATATTTAATCATTTATTATATCTAAATTTATTCTTTGTATACACATAGGGTTTTTTTTCCTTATAAAAAATTTGGGGTACAACTTCTTCTAATAGATCAAAATACACCCTAAATCTAGCACCGGACTTGATCTAGTCTCCAGCCCAAGCAAGTTCTCTCCACTTTTTTTTTTTTATTCTCCCTACCAACTTACCTTATCAACTCCTTAGTTAGAAATTAAAAAAAATTTTTTTTTCATCTTTATAGTCATATTTCATCCCTTCACTGTGTTTACCCTTATATATGTTTTTCATTCTTTAAAATTTTGGGAGGTAATTTCTTCTAAGAGACCAAAATACTCCCAAAATTAAGTGGGTGACCCTGTTCTAGTCACCAGTCTAATATATATATATTTTTTCTTTTTTTATATTTTTTTCTTTATTTGTGTTCTCTTTTTAAATTTTTTTTCCTCTTTTCTGAACGTCTTTTCACCCCCTTTCTCCCCCCCCTCACGATTTAGGGTCTCTTCTGATTTGGTTAAAGCACATTTCCCTGGGGTCTTTCCACCCTTTTAGTATTTCATTTGCTCCTTCATATATTCTTTTCTGAACAAAATGACAAGGCAGAAAAACTCACCACAAAAAAAAAGAAAAGGAGGCAGTACCAAAGGCTGGAGACCTAATCAATACAGACATTGGTAATATGTCAGATCTAGAATTCAGGTTGACGATTCTCAAGGTTCTAGATGGGATCAAAAAAGGCATGGAAAATATTAGAGAAACCCTGTCCGGAGAAATAAAAGCTGTTTCTGGAGAAATAAAAGAACTAAAATCTAACCAAGTTGAAATCAAAAAAGCTATTAATGAGGTGCAATCAAAAATGGAGGCTCTTACTGCTAGGATAAATGAGGCAGAAGAAAGAATTGGTGATATAGAAGACCAAATGACAGAGAATAAAGAGGCTGAGCAAAAGAGAGACAACTACTGGACCACGAGAGGAGAATTCGAGAGATAAATGATACAATAAGACGAAACAACATTAGAATAATTGGGATTCCAGAAGAAGAAGAAAGAGAGACGGAAGCAGAAGGTATATTGGAGAGAATTATTGTAGAGAATTTCCCTAATATAGCAAAGGGAACAAGCATCAAAATCCAGGAGGTGCAGAGAACACCCCTCACAATCAATAGGAATCGGTCCACACCCCACCATCTAATAGTAAAATTTACAAGTCTTAGCGACAAAGAGAAAATCCTGAAAGCAGCACGGGACAAGAAGTCTGTAACAAACAATGGTAAAAATATTAGATTGGCAGCAGACTTATCCACAGAGACCTGGCAGGCCAGAAAGAACTGGCATGATATATTCAGAGCACTAAACGAGAAAAACATGCAGCCAAGAATACTATATCCAGCTAGGTTATCATTGAGATAAAAAGCTTCCAGGACAAACAAAAACTGAAAGAATTTGCAAACACCAAACCAGCTCTACAGGAAATATTGAAAGGGGTCCTCTAAGCAAAGAGAGACCCTAAAAGTAGTAGATCAGAAAGGAACAGAGACAATATACAGTAACAATCACCTTACAGGCAATACAGTGGCACTAAATTCATATCTCTCAATAGTTACCCTGCATGTAAATGGGCTAAATGCCCCAGTCAAAAGACACAGGGATTCAGAATGGATGAAAAAACAAAACCCATCCATATGCTGCCTACAAGAAACTCATTTTAGACCCGAAGACACCTCCAGATTGAAAGTGAGGGGGTGGAAAACAATTTACCATGCTAATGGACATCAGAAGAAAGCTAGGGTGGCAATCCTTATATCAGATCAATTAGATTTTAAGCCAAAGACTATAATAAGAGATGAGGAAGAACACTATATCATACTAAAAGGGTCTGTCCAACAAGAAGATCTAACAATTTTAAATATCTATGCCCCTAACATGGGAGCAGCCAACTATATAAACTAATTAATAACAAGGTCAAAGAAACACATTGACAATAATACAATAATAGTAGGGGACATTAACACACCCCTCACTGAAATGGACAGATCATCCAAGCAAAATATCAACAAGGAAATAAAGGTCTTAAATGACACACTGGAGCAGATGGACATCACAGATATATTCAGAACATTCCATCCCAAAGAAACAGAATACACATTCTTCTCTAGTGCCCATGGAACATTCTCCAGAATAGATCACATCCTGGGTCATAAATCAGGTCTCAACTGGTATCAAAAGATTGGCATCATTCCCTGCATATTTTCAGACCACAATGCTCTGAAGCTAGAACTCAATCACAAGAGGAAATTTGGAAAGAGCACAAATACATGGAGACTCAAGAGCATCCTTCTAAAGAATGAATGGGTCAACCAGGAAATTAAAGAAGAATTGAAAAAAAACATGGAAACAAATGATAATGAAAACACAACGGTCCAAAATCTATGGGACACAGCAAAGGCAGTCCTGAGAGGAAAATATAGAGTGATACAAGCCTTTCTCAAGAAGCAAGAAAGGTCTCAAATACACAACCTAACCCTACACCTAAAGGAGCTCAAGAAAGAACAACAAAGAAAGCCTAAAACCAGCAGGAGAAGAGAAATAATAAAGATCAAAGCAGAATTCAATGAAATAGAATAAAAAAAAAAACAATAGAACAAATCAATGAAACTAGGAGCTGGTGCTTTGAAAGAATTAATAAGATTGATAAACCCCTGGCCAGACTTATCCAAAAGAAAAGAGAAAGGACCCAAATAAATAAAATCATGAATGAAAGAGGAGAGATCACAACCAACACCAAAGAAATACAATCATAAGAACATATTATGAGCAACTCTATGCCAACAAATTTGACGATATGGAAGAAATGGATGCTTTCCAGAGACATATAAACTGCCAAAACTAAACCAGGAAGAAATAGAAAACCTGAATAGGCCCATAACTAATAAGGAGATTGAAAAAGTCATCAAAAATCTCCAAACAAACAAAAGCCCAGGGCCAGATGGCTTTCCAGGGGAATTCTATCAAATATTTAAAGAAGAATTAATTCTTATTCTCCTGAAACTGTTCCAAAAAATAGAGATGGAAGGAAAACTTCCAAACTCATTTTATGAGGACAGCATCACCTTGATCCCCAAACCAGACAAGTATCCCATCAAAAAAGAGAAGGGACGCCTGGGTGGCTCAGTTGGTTAAGCGGCTGCCTTCGGCTCAGGTCATGATCCCAGCATCCTGGGATCGAGTCCCACATCGGGCTCCTTGCTCGGCAGGGAGCCTGCTTCTCCCTCTGCCTCTGCCTGCCTCTCTGTCTGCCTGTGCTCACTCCTGCGCTCTCTCTGACAAAAAAATAATAATAATAATAATAATAATTTAAAAAAAAAAAGAGAATTACAGACCAATATCCTTGATGAACACAGATGCAAAAATTCTCACCAAAATACTAGCCAATAGGATCCAACAGTACATTAAAAGGATTATTCACCATGACCAAGTGGGATTTATTCCAGGGCAGCAGGGTTGGTTCAACATCTGCAAATCAATCAATGTGATACAATACATTAACAAAAGATAGAACAAGAACCATATGATACTCTCAATAGATGCTGAAAAAGCATTTGACAAAGTACAGCATCCCCTCCTAATCAAACTCTTCAAAGTGTAGGGATAGAGGGCACATACCTCAATATTATCAAAGCCATCTATGAAAAACCCACCACAAATATCATTCTCAATGGAGAAAAACTGAGAGCTTTTCCGCTAAGGTCAGGAACACGGCAGGGATGTCTGTTATCACCACTGCTATTCAACATAGTACTAGAAGTCCTAGCCTCAGCAATCAGACAACAAAAAGAAATGAAAGGCATCCAAATCAGCAAAGAAGAAGTCAAACTATCGCTCTTTGCAGATGATATGATACTATATGTGGAAAACCCAAAAGGCTCCAGCCAAAACTGCTAGAGCTTGTACAGGAATTCAGTAAAAGGTCAGGATATAAAATCAATGCACAGAAACCAGTTGCTTTTCTTTACACCAACAACAAGACAGAAGAAAGAGAAATTAAGGGGTCAATCCCATTTATAATTACACCCAAAACCATAAGATGCCTAGGAATAAACCTAACCAAAGAGGCAAAGAGTCTATACTCAGAAAACTATAAAGTACTCATGAAAGAAATTGAGGAAGACATAAAGAAATGGAAAAATGTTCCATGCTCATGGAATGGAAGAATAAATATTGTGAAAATGTCTATGCTACCTAGAGCTATCTACACATTTAATGCAATGCCTATCAAAATCCCATCCAATTTTTTCAAAGAAATGGAACAACTAATCCTAAAATTTATATGGACCAGAAAAGACCTCGAATAGCCAAAGGAATATTGAAAAAGAAAGCCAAAGTTGGTGGCATCACAATTCCAGACTTCAAGCTCTACTACAAAGCTGTCATCATCAAGACAGTATGGTACTGGCACAAAAACAGACACATAGATCAATGGAACAGAATAGAGAGCCCAGAAATAGACCCTCAACTCTATGGTCAACTAATCTTCGACAAAGCAGGAAAGAACATCCAATGGAAAAAAGACAGCCTCTTCAACAAACGGTGTTGGGAAAATTGGACAGCCACATGCAGAAAAATGAAATTGGACCATTTCCTTACACCACACACGAAAATAGACTCGAAATGGATGAAGGACCTCAACGTGAGAAAGGAATCCATCAAAATCCTTGAAGAGAACACAGGCAGCAACCTCTTCGACCTCAGCTGCAGCAACTTCTTCCTAGGAACAATGCCAAAGGCTGGGGAAGCAAGGGAAAAAATGAACTATTGGGACTTCATCAAGATCAAAAGCTTTTGCACAGCAAAGGAAACAGTCAACAAAACCAAAAGACAACTGACAGAGTGGGAGAAGATATTTGCAAACGACCTATCAGGTAAAGGGCTAGTATCCAAAATCTATAAAGAGCTTAGTAAACTCAACACCCAAAGAACAAATAATCCAATCAAGAAATGGGCAGAGGACATGAACAGACATATCTGTAAAGAAGACATCCAGATGGCCAACATGAACCTGAAAAACTGCTCCACATCACTGGGCATCAGGGAAATACAAATCAAAACCACAATGAGATACCACCTCACACCAGTCAGAATGGCTAAAATGAACAAGTCAGGAAATGACAGATGCTGGCGAGGATGTGGAGAAAGGGGAACCCTCCTACACTGTTGGTGGGAATGCAAGCTGGTGCAACCACTCTGGAAAACAGCATGGAGGTTCCTCAAAAAATTGAAAATAGAGCTACCTTATGACCCAGCAATTGCACTACTGGGTATTTACCCTAAAGATACAAGTGTAGTGATCCAAAGGGGCACGTGTACCTGAGTGTTTATAGCAGCAATGTCCACAAGGCCAAGTTATGCAAAGAACCTAGATGTCCATCAACAGATAAATGGATAAAGAAGAAGTGGTATATAAATACAATGGAATACTATGCAGCCATCAAAAGAAATGAAATCTTACCATTGCGACTACATGGATGGAACTAGAGGTTATTATGCTTAGCGAAATAAGTCAATCAGAGAAAAACAACTATCGCATGATCTCCCTGATATGAGGAAGTGGAGATGCAACAGGGTTGGGGTTAAGGAGGTAGGAAAAGAATAAATGAAACAAGATGGAATCAGGAGGGAGACAAACCAAAAGAGACTCTTAATGTCATAAAACAAACTGAGGGGGGTTGGGGGGAGGGGGGTTGGGAGAGGGGGGTGGGGTTTCATTATATGTTTAAATAAAAATAAACATTTTTAAAAAATCCTAGAGAAGAACATAGACAGTTACCTCTTCCACATCAGTCACAGCAACTTCTTTCAAAAGATGTCTTCAAAGGCAAAGGAAATAAAAGCAAAATGAACTATTGGGACTTCACCAAGATAAAAACTTCTGCACAACAAAGGAAACAGTCAACAAAACTAAGAGACAGCCTACGGAATGGGAGAAGAAATTTGCAAATGTCACTACAGTTAAAAGGCTGATATCCAAGATCTATAAAGAACTTCTCAAACTCAACATCCAAAAAACAAATGAAGTCAAAATATAGGCAGAAAACATGAACGGATACTTCTCCAAGGAAGACATACAAATGGCTAACAGATACATGAAAAAATGTTCAATATCTTTAGCCATCAGGGAAATTCAAATCAAAACTACATTAAGATACCACCTTATACATGTTAGAAAACAAAAATTGACAAGAAACAACAAATGTTAGAGAGCTTGTGGAGAAAAAGGAACCCTCTTACAGTGTTGGTGGGAATAAAAGTTGGTACAACCACGTTGGAAAACAGTGTGGAGGTTCCTCAAAAAATTAAAACTAGATCTGCCCTATGATCCTGCAATTACACTACTGGGTATTTACTCCAAAGATACAGATGTAGTGAGAAAAAGGCCCATATGCACCTCAGTGTTCATAGCAGTAATCTCCACAATAGCCAAACTGTGGAAGGAGCTGAGATGCCCTTCAACAGATGAGTGGATAAAGAAGATGCAGTCCATATATACAATGAAATATTACTCAGCTATCAGAAGGGATGACTACCCAACATTTGCATTAGCATGGATGGAAGTGGAGGAGATTATACTAAGTGGCATAAGTCAAACAGAAAGAGACAATTATCATATGGTTTCACTTATTTGGGGGACATAGGAATAGCATGGAAGACATTAGGGGAAGGAAGGGGAAAATGAAGGGGTAGAAATCAGAGGGGAAAATGAACCATGAGAGACTATGGACTCTGGGAATCAAACTGCAGGTTTTAGAGGAAAGGGGGATGAGAAGATGGGTGAGCCTGGTGATGGGTACTAAGGAGGGCATGTATTGCATGGAGCACTGGGTGTTATATGCAAACAATGTATTATGAAACACTACATCAAAAACAAATGATGTACTGTATGGTGACGAACATACCATAATAAAATTTTTTTTAAAAAGTTAAAAGCAATAAAAGAAAGGATATATAAATTTAACTACCTATAATTTGACATAAAAACTTCCATATTGCAAACAATAAAACATCTTAACTAAGTCAAAAGACAAATGAAAAACTGGGAGAATATATTTGTAGTATGCATTACAAATAAAGGAATTATTTTCTCTATAATACAAAGAGTTAAAAATGACAGAAACTAAAATTCTGATATGAGAATATGCCATGGACATGAACAAACAGTCCACAGAAAAGG
>ML107103.1:43045-54687 GCA_003697995.1 Taxidea taxus jeffersonii | reverse complement strand
CCCGGCACCTTGGACTTTCTGCAGTCAGGCTGGTGCAGGCGTGGGGCACGCCTTGTGTGCTTAGTTAAGGGGCATATGCATCAGATACCGCTGCTTCCAAGCCCAGCTCAGGCAGCCCCAGCCACGTGGGCTTGGATGGCTCTGCCCCTACCGGTTCTGTTTCTTACCACGTAGCAGTTCCCTGTTGCAGTAAGGTGCTCCCGGTGCCTGGCACACACTGGGCGCATAATAAACAGAAAGTGTTTTTATTTATTTTTTTATTTTTTTATTTTTTTTAAAGATTTTATTTATTTATTTGACAGAGATCACAAGTAGGCAGAGAGGCAGAGAGAGAGAGAGGAGGAAGCAGGCTGTCCGCAGAGCAGAGAGCCCGATGCGGGGCTCGATCCCATGACCCTGGGATCATGACCCGAGCCAGAGGCAGCGGCTTTAACCCACTGAGCCACCCAGGCGCCCCTGTTTTGATTTTTAAAAAAATGAAACAGCACTTCTTTTTCTTCTGATTGTTGCAGATGCCTTAGGAAGGCTGTACTGTAAAAAACTAAGGACAATCAGAGCAGTGCTAATCCCCCCACCCCTCCGCCCCCACATCATTATATTGCAAAGCCTTATCTTTCTCTAGTGCTTCTGGTGGACACAGAGGAACATGTGGCCTCAGGATACATCCAGGAGGCACAATCGTGTTCTTCCAGTTTTCTCCATTAGGAGAGGGAGGCAGTGGCTCAGGTCTCCTGCCAGTTCCAGGCCAAGACTGGATTCGGGTTTAAATGTCCTGGTGGGCATCCTTGTGCCTGGGTCAGCAGGAGCCTGTGCAAGACCTGTCCCCCGCTCTGTTTTGGGAGGCACCTTGTCCTAGGAAGGGCAGCCTCCCCTCTCTGTGTGCCAGGCCTGTAGCCTCGGAACTGTAAACAGGAAGACCAGAAGTGGGCTGGAACTCATCGTTGTGTGGCTCACCAGTGGCGACAGTGGTTTGTCCCCATGCCCTCCCCCGTGCCCAGCTAGCGGGTGGCTGGAGGAAGGGATCGTTGCCCCCGTTTCAAAACACAGGCCGGGGGCTCCCCACTTCCCCCCAGCATTCTCTCAGAGTCTCCTAGAAGCACTGTGGGGCAGGGACTGCTGCCCCCATTTCACAGATGTGGAAATCGAAGCTCATGGAGGTCAGGGGCCTTGCCCAGCAAGTCCAACACAGACCTCACACGGCCGACTCCTGGGCCGCTTCCCTTAGGCGAGTGCCGCAGCTAGGCCCATCAGCTGTGTGGCAGGGCAGGAGGTGGCCTCTCTGATGGGCTGTACCTCCGCTTCTTGGCCTGTCATCGGTGGGCAACTCAGCCTCAATCTAGGACCCAGAGGGTGGGATGCTCTCAGGGCATGCTGGGTCCAGGGTAAAAGCTGCTTTCTGCACCAACTTCTTTGGGTCTGGGCCTGGGAATTCTGCTTTTTTCCTGCTCTCTGGGAATGTCTAATGGCCATATTGGATGCCACCCAGGCATGTCTTCGATGTCACAGCACACCGGCCAGGCGCCAGGGCTGCTGTCCCATCCATAGCCTACCCGCCGTGGTAAGGCCCAGGGGCTGAGACTGTGCTGCAAACGCACTCACCCAGGGAGGGGCAGGGGTAGGATTTTCATGGAGTCTGGCTGACTGAATCCTCAGAGCATCTTACCCTCTTCTGCCTTCCCTGCCCCCGCATTCAGTAGGCGGGACATTGGAACAGGAGTACTTGTGATGTGGATTTCCATATTCTGTGCTTGCAAGAAAGAGGCCTGTTTCTAGCCCCCCCCCCACCCCCGACATGTGGCCTGGGGCAGTTCACTGTGCCTCCTGGGGTCCCAGTGCATTGTCCGCACAATGGGGCTGCCTGCCAAGCAGGGGTGGAGTGAAGGTCACATGGCATGGGGGCGGGGAGGGCTCCTGGCAGAAGGACAGGTGCTCAGCTGAAGTCAAGTGGCCCAAACCTGTGCAGAGCTAAAAACCACCTGTACCCTTCGAATATTTGTTTATTTGTTTATTTCCCTTGCTGTGAAAACACCAGGGCCATGATACTGGGACAAGCGGACTTTGGTTGTTGTTTTTTTTTTGTTTAAATCAGGAGTGCCTGTGTGATTTCTGCATAGGGAGCGCTTTCCCTGAATAACTACAGTTTCATTCTCCTCTGCTCCTGAACTGTCATGCAGGCCATTCGGGTGTTCTTCATGCTCCGCTCCCTGTCACTGCAGCTGCGCGGGGAGCCCGAGACCCAGTTGCCCCTGACTCGGGAGGAGGACCTGATCAAAACAGATGACGTGCTAGACCTGAGTGAGTCTCCGGGCGGGGGGATGGAGGGGCGGGGAGTCATGGGGAAGGTCAGGGTGTGACCTGCGTTTGCTTCTGTCGTTGATCTGTCACCAAAAGCTAACAGAGTGTGCACGTCCTGCCAGACCCAAAGAAGGGCCCTGGTTGCTGGGCCCCTGGCAGTCCATCTGCGGGCTCTGCTTTCCGGAGCCCAGGTGGAGCTGTGCGGGGTGAGGGGATCGTCCCTGCCCTCCACGTAGCTGGAGCGTGATTGGTTTGTGTAGTAAGGGGTCTCTGTCGGATTCCAGTGATGCAAGGCCTCTGCTGTGGAAAAGGGGAAAACTTGAAGAAGTGTAAATCACCAGCCTGGAGGTGAGGCGGAGGCAAGGAGGCTGGAGAAGCATGTGCTCAGCCTGCAGCCGTGGGCTCCGTCCCTAACCACATAGTGCGCCATGCCCTCTGCAGCAGTGTGAGCATGAGGCTGTGATTAAAAGTGCCAGTGGGCGTAAAGCCCCGTCGAGCCCCTGTAATCCGCTTCATAAGCATACCACTCTTACTTCCCTCCATTTGCTATAGGGCACGTGCACGTGGATGGTCAAGGTGGTTTTCTCTTTCTTAGAGGCATTGTGCTATGGTAGGATTCTTTGGTTATAAGGGACAGAAATCTCAACTTGGGTGAGCTTAAGGAAAAAGAAAGGGGAATGACTGGTGTCACTGGAAAGTCCAGGAGTATGTCTGCCTTCAGGCATAGCTGGATCTAGGTGCTCAAGCAGCATCATCAGGAAGCTGCCGCCCTGTCTTATTTTGGCTTCCCTTTGTTCTGGCTTCATCTTTGGGAGGGCTCTCACCAGGTAGCAACAAATTGGCCATCTGCAGCTCCAAATCCTGCTGAACCAGCTAAGCAGACCTGACAGAAACAGAGCTTCCTTTTCCTGTAACTTCTGTGGAAGTCCGCAGCAGTGCTCTCTGGTCTGGCATGGGTTGGTGGGCCATCCCTGAGCCAGTTGTTGTCAGAGGAGTGTGATTCATCACTGGGCGACGCCAGAGTCATGTGGCGAACCCCATGCTGGGAAGTGGGGCCCATTTCTTGAGAAGTGAGGAGGGAGGTTGCCCTCAAAGGAAGCACCCAAAGAGATGGAAGCTGAGCAGGCAGGAGCGGCGGATGGCCACTCTTTGAGGTGTATGGTAAGGACAGGGTACCCATGGTTTTAACTCAGCTTTAGTGAAATACAGTTTACATGCGACAAAATTCACCAAGTTTTAGTGTACCGTTGGATGAGTTTGGACAAAAGTGTTCAGTTGTGTGACCAGCGATCATGATAGAGACCACTGAGGGTTGGCATGTGGCCCCCATGCCCCCTGCTGTGTATTCATAACGAATGATTGAAACACCTACAACTTCCATTTCCTTACCTGGAAAATGGGGATGAACTTCCTTATATGATGGGCTTGTTTTGAGACTTGAGCAGAATATAATATGAAATATTACATGACGTAACATAGTGTCTAGCACCTGACTGTGCTCACGAAACCATAGGCTGTGTTACCTGCTAATTAAACATGATGCATAGAAAGAAGAGAGCACTCTCCCCAAATAGAAGAAGATTCTCTGTGATTATTATGGGTTTTACCCTCTTGTCTAACTTTTTTTTTTTTTTTAAGAATTATTTATTTCCTTGGGAGACATGGGCAGAGAGAGAGAAAGAGAATCTCAAGCAAACACCCCGCTGAGCCCAGAGCCTGGCTCGGGGCTCGATCTCACGACCCTGAGATCATGACCTGAGCCAAAACCAAGAGTTAGACGCTTAACCAGCCGAGCCTCCCGAGTCACCCCTAACTTCTTCTTCTTGCCCTCTACTTACTGCCTTCCTTCTTCTCTCTCAGAAGAACAAAGAAGTTATGTCCCCTTTGTGCTATCTGTGCTCCTCTCCTTTGGTCCTTTCCTCCTTGAGAAATTGCCATAGGGATTTCTCTAAGGGTTTAAATTGATTGAGTTGGCTGTGGAGAACCATAAACCAGTCTTTCTCTTATTTGAGTCAGTGGAAGAGGGAAACAGCTTTCTTTCAAAGGGACCACTCCATCGGGGTGGCAAGAATGTTTGCATCCATGAAAGGGAATTAAATTTTATGCTGGGAATTCACATTCCTTCCTTCTCTGTACCAACCCCCGCCCCCCGAATAGCCTGCTGAAATAAAGGTTAAGAGTATTTCACTTATCAATTTTAATTGATTAGATTGCTAGTTGAGATCACTTAACTGAGCCTTTTTGGGTAGTTGGCCATTAAGAAAGTAATGGCTGTCTGTCTTTACCCAGCCCGGTCACAAATTATGTCTTTGCTTAAGAGAGTGCCATCCAGAAAGTACTAGGAATTATGGATTTTATGAGCACATGGTACTAGAATAAGATAGCATGTGTTGTTGTTGGACTTTGGGTTCTTTTTCCTTTGTATCTCTCCCAGTGATTGTTCTTAAATGCGGGAGCATCTGTCCTTCCAATGAGGAAAAATTGGTATGCTTCGCGTGTCACAAAATGCCCTCTACATATATAAAATAACCCGCAACATCGTAATGTAGGCAGAGGCATTCATATTTGCCGAATGATTGGAAGCTGGGCATGCTTCTCGTGAGCGCCGTGATTTGAAGAAAGCTGACTCAGGGAGAAGTGCTGGGAGCTGGTCAGCTTTATGGCGGGTGATATGATCTGGGCGGACAGGCTCAAAGGCACGCCCGCTCTGCACCACCAGAAGAGGTGACCTAAAGTGTGTTTACTAAGCTTGTCGCCTTCTGATAAGAAACCACGGCGTAAGAGTACACAGAAGCCACGTCACATGTCTGCTCACCAGCCGCAGGCCTCTGGGCAGGTGTGCCTGGTGTGCTCGGATCCCGTGGCCCTGGACCAGGAGCGTGCTGGAGGCCATTGTCCCCCACCCCCAAAGAAGGCAGAGCTGACTGCTCGAGCCTGTTTTGCTTTCGCTGGAGAGGAGCGTGGTGTGGGGCCCATGTCAGGCCTGGCAGTTGTGAGGGAAGGGGGATGGGGAGAGATGGCTAGCTTGACGGGATAAAATAGAAGAGACTTTTAGAGAGAATGGCACCGTGAATCTCCACATACCCCGCCTTCAGCTTCAAGGGTTACTAGTCTTGCTCTACATCTCTTTCCATCTGCTCTGCCATTTGTCTTTTCAGAATACCTCTCCACCTCGGCCCTCGTCGAGTGTAGGAAAGCCAATGGAAGACATCATGTCACTGCATCTATAAATACTTCTCTCACAGAGAAGGACTTGGGGCTGCTCTTTGTCACTGAATGGGTCCCCGCCATTCCGGATCGTGCACTTCCCCGGCCCCGCGGTGGCTCTGGGTGGAGCTGGAGCAGGAGGGAGGGCTGGCCGGCCACACTGACACCTGCCTTGGCCGCCCCTGGTGTAGTTGGAAGTCGTCGGCCTTGTGACCCTGCTTGGGGCCTTCGTGTTCCTGAGGCTCAGTGGCCTGCCCTTTAAAATGGTTCTCAAGGACATGCAGAGAGAGCCACTGAAAATCAAATGAGATCACGTTGGTGATCGCTTGGCCCGTAGCAGGTGCTCGAGGGTGAGAGCCAGCCGTTGCCCCCGTGCGGCTGCCGGATCAGTGTGTCCAACCTGAACTGCTGGGCTCCAGGAGTGGGCGTTTTCTGCTCTAACAACGTTTGGAAGGGCATATCCTGACAGCCTGCGGCTGCCTGGGCCCAGATGAAGGGAGGAGCCCCCCATCCAGGCCGGGCGCTCCTGTGTGTTCCCCCACAGGCCTACTGGCCGGCAGTCCCCGGGCGTGCCCTGAGGACAAGGCTGTGAGGAGAATCCAGGTTTCTGCCAGGACTGGCGTCAGAGCCTTCTGGAAGGAATCTTGCTTGTTTCTAGAGAATATGGCCAATTACAGCTGGGAGAAATTCCCCCATTATCTAAATATCCTAAGTAGATACGGGCATGCCCAGGAAACTTCTGAATTCCTTCCCAGCCTTTTCGCGTGTGCACCCGGCAGGTGCATGTTGTCCCCACGCCACGTGCTTCCCACATCTCATCTTGTATTCGGATCTTCTAAATCCACTCATGAGAACCATTCCATAAAATCCGTCTGCTCATTCAGCTACGTGTTGAGCACCTGCTGTATGCCAGGCACAGTGCTGGGAGCTGGGATGTGATAGGGAACTAGCGGCAGACTTGGTCTCCGCTCCGCGGTGCTTCCGCTTTTGGGGGGGTGGGGATGGGAGGACCGCCAACAGGTATTTACGGGTTGTTTGAGATGGTCCGTGGAGGTGACAAACGGGGTCTGTGCTAGAGAATAACTGGGAGGAAAGATCTCCCACACTGGTTAGAGAAGGCTTTTTCTGGTTAGGTGCCATGTAGGGAGGGACCAGAAGATTCTGAGGAAATGTAAAACCAAGGCCCACCAGTTAGACGGGATGACAGAGGTGAGGCTGGGAGGTGGGAGAGAGCATGGCCTGAGAGCTGGGTGGGGCCGGCAGGTGAGGAGTCAGGGGGAGAGGGGCTGAGATAAACCAGATCTCAGGTCCCGGGAAGTGGGAAGTCATCTGAGGGTTCCCAGAGACATGGGTCCTGAAAGTGTACTGGAATGGCCAGGTCCCACGGTCCCAGCAGGGCCCGTGAGCCATTTCGAGGGGCTGGGGAGCCAGACTTGTGCCTGGTGTGAAATCCCAGCTTTGCCCTTGTAACTAGCCAACCGACGGCCTTCGACAGGTACCTTAATGTCTTGGTGTCTCAGTTTTCTCATCTGTATAATGGGAGTAAATGAGTTAATATATGTGAAGTGCCTGGAACAGTGCCTGGTGTGGTCTCTAGGAGGCCATTTAGGAGGCACAGCGGGGTTCCGGGGGCCAGGAACAGTGGGGAAAGGGGGATGGGAGCACAGTCTGGGGATGGCATTTTCTGGCGATGCTGGAGACCTAGCTGGACTCTGGGTTCTGGGGAAAGTGCGGGCAGCAAGGAGTCAGGAGACAGTGATTTTGTAAGCCAGGGGGCCAGTCCTAGAGGAGGGGCTGGTTCCAAACAATCGAGGAACGTTAGTTGGGTGGGCAGAGAAGAGGTGCTGGGAGGCAGCCTAGCCGGGATGTCCGGGGAGAGGGTCAGAACCCTCTCCACATTCTCCTCAGAAGTGGTTTTCCACAGACTGTCATGAATTTCAGAGTTCCTGTGTTTGGTGACATTCCATTGGCTGAGCCGTCTCTCCTATGACCACTGTATAGCTCTTGGCATCACCCCTTGTGCTATGTATGGCACAACAGCGACAGCAGCTCCTCAGTAGAGCCCGCAGTCTGTGAGGGGGGATCCCAAGCCTCCAGAGAAGTGTCGGCGCATAAACTAATCCTCGCACTCCGGGTCTGCTTCCTCACCCAGGTGCAGGCTTCCTTGTTGGGGGGCCTGGCAAATGTCCCTGTAGGATAGAGGAGTCCTTCCCTGTGGTTCCCCAACCTCAGGACTGCACAGCCCAGGGAAGTGTCAGAACAAAAGTAAAATACCACACAACCTCTGGGGACAGGATTGCCAATTTTTTGTGTTACCAAGTCTTTTTTTTTTTTTTTAAAGCATTTATGAACTATCATTTCATAAAAGAAAGGGCGTTGTTAATCCCAGGTAAGTAAGAAGGGTATCACTTCTGAACAAGGGACAGACTTTCCAAGAAATAAGCCTCTGCGTCCTGGACTTTAATGGGGGTCTGTTCCTCAGATAATTCAAGTGCAGACCGATCTCCGGAGCAGAAGTGTCTCTGTCTTTTTTGAGGTCAGTCTTGTGGGGGAAGTGAACACCAATGACATTGTCACACAGAGCAAAGGCAGACCGGCCACTGTGTCAAGGAGCTCAGATAACAGGGCTTGACCTGTCTGGAGGTCAGGGAGGCTTCTGGGGGAGCGAGCATCCATCTGAGGCCTGGAGGTAGGGGCAGGTGCTGGCATCCCAGGGTGTGGCACTAGCAAAGGTCCTGGGGTTGATGGGGAGTTAAGATGAGAAGCAGCAGTGTGGCCGGGCAGGGCAGGGTGGTGAGGTGACATTGAGATTGCCCCAGGGCCCAACATGTGGGCCTCATACGTGGATCAGGGACCTGGGGCTTTCTTCTAAGAATAGTGACAAGTGTTTTTCCCTGGTGAGAAGATCTACCTGTGTATCTCAGAAGGGGCCTCCCTGGCCTCAGTGTGAGGGTAGGTTTATGGGGTCAGGGGCAGCATTCCAGCAGGGAGCCCTGTTGCAAGGCCAGGCCTGTGGGACCGATCCTGTCAGAGTATTGTCCGAAAGGTGGTGCCCAGTGGCCTCTCGCACACCCTGGTTTGCCCCAGCCAATGGGTTTCGAGTACAGCTGGGTTCTGCTTTATGGCCCAGGCACGTGGACTGTTTATTACTTGGAGACCTGTCCTGTTTGATTCAGCTAGTTCTCTGGAACCCAACCCATCAAGCCTTCAAAGCTAATTATTAACAACAGTAATGCTATTTTAGTTGTCTTCATCTCCTGGCAAGGCAAGCTGCCCTGGACCTCCCCTCAGCTCTCCCCCTGCTATTTCTAGCCCAGGGCCTGCCTGTTTAAGAAGGTAGTGAGTGTATGGAGGAAGCCCCAGGTCCCAGAAAAATACAGACTCAGGAGAAGACGGACCTGGCCTCTGGATCCCAGCTCTGCCTCTTCCTCGCCATGCAACCTGAGACAAACCGATGCATGTCTCGGCCCCAGCTCCCTCATTGATAAAATGGGAGTAGCAGCGCTCACCTTTGCCAGATTATAGTAAGGCAGGGTGAGAGTGGTATGGAGAGGTTGCAGACTGCTGGCCCTTAGGCCCACAGACGTCCTTTGGTGTCTAGCAATCCTACGTGAGTTGCCAACGGTTTAAAACCAAGGCATCTTATTGCACAAACCCAGGTAGCTCTCACCTTGAATCTGAAACAGTCTGGGCCCTTGGGGCCTACATCCCCGCAAGCAGCATTGGGCTGCTTCCTCCCAGGGGCAGCCTTGCTTCCCACCGGCTCACTGTCTCCAGCCGAGGGCCCCACCTAACCCCAGCCACCTGCTTAGCCCCTCCTGCTCACGCCAACACAGTGGGGCTCAAGCTTCCTCACAGACTTGCCCCTGCAGCCTGCCTATCTCCCGGTCAGCGGTAGCCCCATGCAGGCCCTAGAACTCTGGGCTCATCCTTGACTCCCCTCTTTCTCTCCCACTTGCCTCCCAGTCGGTCAGCGTACCTCTTCAGACCCTCTCTCCAGCCATATCCAGATCTGACCACCCCTCTCCACTCCACCCCTGGCCCTTGGTTTGCCCGGCCATCTTCTGTCACCTGCATTGTTGTAGTAGCCAGTCTCACAAGCCAGTCACTTGCTTCTGCCTTGTCCCCTCCAATTTATTCTCAACACAGTGTCCAGTGTCATCTTCCAAAACATAAGTCAGGTCGTGTTCTCCCTTTGCTCACAGCGGCCTCCTTCCCACTCTGTACGGTGACCGAGAAGCTGAGTGTTACCTAGCACCACCTGGCTCTCTCTGCTTTCTTGCCTTTCTTCAGACACACCGGGCACATTCCCACCCCAGGGCCTTTGTTCTGGCTCTGCCCCCCACCTGCAAACCACTCATTGCCCCAGATGTGCAGCTGTGGGCACTTATATGTGTGACAACCATACCCTACCTGTACTGCATCCGTGTTTGAATTTGGGCCAAGTCCCCCCTCTTTCTTACCTTTTTGTTTGTCCATGGATATGAACGTGAATGTTGTGAGTGACCTGGCAGGGTTCCCCGTTTCTGCGGTTCCTTGCACTCTGCGTGCTTCACCCCCATGTCCTGACAGGCAAGGCTGTGTGGAAGTTCCTGGCTAGTTCACCTGACTGCTGAGACACTGTATGCCAGCAACAGTATTCTGAAGCTCCCCAAGCAAGGTACGTGGCTTGATTTTAAGTCGTGAAAACGTGAGCTCATTGATTTGCCTCTCTTGCGAGGTCAGGGATAGTTTTGTGGTCCTACCCGTCAGTTCTGGAAAATTCTCTATGTTGCCTTATTTTGTTGATGACCTGATCGTTGTCATATGCCTCATCCTGGCAAAAAATGAGAAAATAGCATAAATGATAAAGCCTGTGAAAGATAGATCTAGAATGTGGGACGGTCTCAAAGAGGACTGAGTTGAGCTTTTCAGAAGCTTTTTCGTCTTTCCGTGACGGTCACGGAAAGACGAAAAAACACCGGGGAGGGGGCCAGTTCTAGATTATCGTTCTAGATGATCGAAACAGAGGAGGAGACATGACACTGTCCACTTGGATTGGATCTTGGGTGGAGAGGAACAAGTAGCTTTAAAGGACTTTTTTTTTTTTAATGAAAACAAAATTTGCATGTAGATTGTGATTGAATCATGTAATTTGAGGTCATTATTGCCTTTCTTAGTGTGATAATGGCACTGTGATTCTGCAGGAGAACATCTTTGTTTTTAGGAAGTACAGACTGCAGTGTTGAGTACATTGTCATACTGGCTGCGGTTCCAGAATGATTCACAAAATAAAAATGTGAGTGTGTGGGTACAGTGAGAGAGGAAGCAAAGGCAGCTAAGTCGTAACAGTTGGTGACTCTAGGTGGAGAGCATATGTATGTTTATTGTGCCCTTTTTCAAACCTTTCCAGAAGTTTGGAATTTTTCAAAATAAAAGCTTAAGAAAGTGGCAGGAGAGAAACGAGTCCCTGAAAATCCAGCATGTAATTCAAGGAGTGTCATGTTTGGGGACCGGGCCTTGGATTCAGGGAAAAAACGGAGTTTGAATCCCAGCTGTGTGACCTTGCACAAACCAGTGAACCTCTCTGAGCCATTCTTCCTCTTAGTGAAGTGGGGATGATAGTGCTCCCGTCAGGACTGCTCTGCAGATACAAGAGAGAATTCTCTCAGAAATGCTCGGGCTCACCTGCCGTGGGTGCAGGCTTTCCTCACAAAAATAGTCACTAGCATTCATCGCCCACACTGGGCGGGGGATGACTTGTCCCGCTAGAAGGTTTTCTGTAGGAGTTCTGACGAACCAAAGCCTCATGACTCTTTCTGCCCATGGGATGCATTGCGAAGTGGAGGCGGCCACGCAGGCGTGCCAGGTAGACAAGTCTCATGGAAAGATGACTTTTAAGAAAGTGGGTGCCGGCTGCTTGGCGAAGACCCAAAACTGGCAGGGGAAGCTTGATTCAGACCCAGATGGCTCTTTGGGGGCAAGTTAGTTCAAGCGCTCAGGCGCAGAGCCCCAGAGAATGGGCTTGTTTGTTGCTGATGCCAACCTTCCCAGAGAACAGTGTGCTTTGTGGCTCTCCAGCCCACATCCCCTAGGGCTCTTTGTCCCTAAAAGGGGTATAGTGTTTGCGGGGTCTCTGCCCGTGGACGTCCCCACCTGTG
>ML107103.1:26087-38045 GCA_003697995.1 Taxidea taxus jeffersonii | reverse complement strand
AGGAAAGCCGACAGGGCCCCAGCACTCTCAGGCTCTGTGACCTTGGCATGCCCCCCTAACCTGGGATTTCTCCATCTGTACATCATGGGGCTGTCGGGAGGGAGGGCCTGCGGTGATTTGATAGGTCCTGGCCAGCAAAGGCCAACAGCAAATCTACTCAAACGTGACCGTCTTTCCCAGTCAGTAAGTGGAAAGTTCCATCTGTGCAGTCACTCAGGCCAAAAGCCTTGGAGCAGTCCGTCTTCTCTCTCTCACCCCTACAACCATGCTCTCTGCAGATCCTGCCATTTCGGGCACGAGGTAGATTCAGAATCTGGCCCCCACTGGTGCAGACTCTGGAAACTGACCTCTCTCTGGTTTGCCAGCTCCCTCCACTGTCTTTCTCCCCCAACAAGAGCCTGGGGCATCCTTTCAAAATGGCTGCCAGACACCCCGCCCACAATCCTGCCTGCAACCTGGATGGCATATTCCTGCCCTGTATCCCCATCTCTCCCACCTGCGCTGCTCCAGTCAGGGGAACACAGAATAGTCTCACCCCGGACCACTGGCTTCAGAGTGGCTCCTGAGTGACTCCCCACCAGCCCCCCGCCCCATGGTGCTGCTGAAGCCGGCCTCCTTGACCAGATGTGGCTGACAGGCGGGGGCAGTGAGCTGCCACAGGAAACAGGAATTCGTGGAGGGCGTGGGGTTGAGGGTTAATGTTGAGTTTCAAGACATCCCTCGCTCCAGCCCACTCAGTAGACTGTCTGGGGCTCTGCCTACACAGGGTTCCTCAGCCTGAAACTACGGGTTTCCCCGCCCATCACACATCCCCTTCCCCAGCCCCATCCGGCCACCAGGGACAACACAGGACTGCTCAGGCCTCAGGAGGGGAGGATTGGCTTCTGGCCCTGAAACCTGATCAACCACAGAGCACCCAAAACAAATCTCTGGGGGAGACCCACGCAGTGACATACAGTGTGGCCATCATCAAAGGGCCACTAGCCTTGTGCCTGTCTTCTCCCCTAGGCTGGGATGCTGGTGCCACTTCCCCCAGCATGGGTCCTGCTACCAAGCCCACACTGCTTTCACCAGTCCTCACCTTCCAGCTCACCCTTGTCCCTGCTGGAGAGCACAGGAAGCAGGGAAAGGGGACCAGCACCTTCTTTGTGCTCCCTCCCAGCAGGGAGATGTGTTTCATTCAGATCAGTGTTACCACCCAAATTCCCAAGTAGAGGTCAAAGTCAAGACATAGGAAGCACTTGACCACTGGATCTCTGATTTAAGCAGATGTCAGTACGTGAAGATTTGAGGGCAGCGGTGACAAGGATTGCCCTGTTTCCTGGTGACCAGCGGGTTGTGGGGCACCGTAGGTGGTCTGGACTGATTTTTTTTTTTCAGGTGAATGTCAAATGGTGTTTGCTGAGCTATCAGTAAGTGTACAGAGTAGAGATCCTGTGACATTCAAAAGTTGAAATTGTCATTTCATTTTGACCTGCCTGAAAATAGAAGTGAAAACTGGTTTCTTACGCTGCCCTTAATGCGGCTTGGCGTCACAAGAATGGCTTCTGGGCACCATACTTACACCTAACCCCTAGGGTGGGAGGTGGGTGGTGGGTGGGCCAGTGGCTTCTGACCTGAGGCTCCCTCTGTCGAAGGAGGGCGACCATGCAGATCCTCCTTCCGTGTTATGCCTTAAAATGACCTGAGTAGCTTCAAACACTACCTGTGTCCAGGCCTCACTCCAGAAAGTTCTGACCCACTTGTTCCGGGGATAGGGCTCTGGTATCTCTAAGTGCTTCCTGGAGGATTCCATTGTGCAGCCGGCGTTGAGAACCACTGGGTTAAACCGAGGAATGTTCCAGAAGTTAATGCTTTGTCTTTACTTTGCTGCTCTCCACAAACTCCAGTTCCCTCTTGGAGCTCTCCTTGCCCACCTCCTGGTCAACCGGCTGTTGCGAGGCAGGCTGCTGCAGCGGCCACATCCCTCTAGGTTCTGACGTCCGCTTCTGGAGTGCAAACCTCATCCCTCCCAAGTCAACCTTACAAGCCCCTCTGGAAGGCGACCTGTTAGGGGCGTGACGTCTCTGAATGAGTGTGACACAGCTGGTCTTCACTCCAGGGCGGAAACAGTCCCTGTCCTTGAGCACCAGAGGAAGAGGGCGCTAGCTGTGCTGCGGCTCTGTGAGAGTGGGGGGTCTCTGTCTGGCCCAGTTCTGCTGGCCACTGGGAGGGGTCCTCCGGGAAGAGGCAGGAGGAGCCGGGCCCATGAGGGAAGCCCATCTGCCCCTCAGGCTCACTGGGGGCGTGTGCTGCTTCCGTAGGAGCAGCCTGTAGTATTTAAGGCCTAACATTTCTTTGTCCCTCCCCTCCTGAGTGCATGCAGTTGAGTTTGTGTCCGTTAACTGCGCATGCGGTGTGAAGGCAGAGTCCAGCCTGCAGAGAGGAGGGACCTGGGTTCCGGGCTGGGCCTCCCGGAGCACCCCTGCGGCCCCGCCCCACGGCCCCCAGCTACACGTGTGCCCAAGCAGCTCGAGGAAGGCCGAGCACAGCTTGAGGAAGGACGTGGGCTGCACAGGAGCCGCCAGTGTCTGCAGCACCGCGGCCCCAGCCCGGCCCTGGCTCTCCGGTCGCCCTGAACCAGCGCCAGGCCTGGAACCGGCCTGCTCTGTTTCAGGCAGAGTTGTAAAAATGTCTCGGGCGCAGACAGTCAGACCAGGAGGCTTAGAAGGCCATGGAGCCAGGCCTGCCTTTTCCAGGTCTCCTGAGTGTTTGCAGGTCATTTGCTTCTAATGACGAGCTGAAAGTTCTCATCCTTTCTTCCCTCCCTGCCTCCCTTGGTGTTCTTGGGGCCACCCTCCCTTGCACCAGGTTCAAGGTGAGATAGACCTTTCTTCTCAGTGCCAACTCATTGTGCAGAAGAGCCCCGTGCAGCTTCCTGGTTTTCAGTTTGGTGCATTACAGATTATCGTCTGCCTTCCCTGTTTTCATCACCCGTACCCAGGCCTGCAAGTTTGATGATATGCTTTGCATTTTGCTAAGTGCAATCGGGGTTTTCCAGAGCCCTGCAAAGCCAGGAAATATTTCTGTCACTTCAGTGACTCCAGTTAACCTTTACCCTTTAACTGGTTGTTCACAAAACTGGCCTCTCTGCAGTGATAGGTTGAACCCCACCCCCCGACCAACAGAACTGATGAAGATCTATAGCTTTCTCTGTTCCCTGCCGTGCCCGCTTCCCTCTGCTGCCCCCACTCCGCTGAGCCCCACGACTGGACTCTCGGAGAGGAAGCTGAAGGTAGAAACAGGAGTTCCAGGCAGTGTCTAGGGAAGGTTCAAGGCTAGATTTGGGCAGCCTTGTCACCACTCCTGGAGGTGTCCCCAGCTCCTTCCGTTCCTGTGCCAGTACCCTCTGCTGGATCCCAGAGCAGGGATGAGAGCTGCGGGTCACCGGCCGTTTCTTCTCTCCGGTGAGCACTTCGCGTGGGTTAGCACATTGAACCCTCACGACCTGGCCAGGTGAGTCCTGTGACTATCCCACCTTACAGACAAGGAAGTGGAAGCACAGAGGTCAAATAAGCTGCCCAAGGATGCGCCACCAGGCAGCGAGAGAGCCAGGACACACACACGAGACTGAGCAGATGTCGGGCTCCTCCGCTCGCTCACTCATCCACCTGCTCACCTCTCCATCCATCATCCATCATTTCTTGAGTGGGCCCGGGGCTAGGTGATAGAAGGACAGAGAAGAGTCAAACACGCCCTCCATTTGGGCAGCTGCTGGTGTCCCGGCAGGGACTACATCCAGGTGGATGGGGGGGCTTTGACGGAATCTTTAAGGTGCAGCGGGGAGAACCGGTATGGGTACGTGGGGACAGGGATTGCTTCTGGGAGCCCTGGGCTTTGAGCCGATCATTGTTCCGAGGGGTGTTCAGCAGGCAGACAAGCTGGGCAAGAACATCCCAGGCGGCAGGTGTTCTGAGTGAAGACACAACTATGCTTGTGGTGACCTTGGTCGGTACCCCATGTCTAGAACCTCGGGGTATATGATTGTTTCCTGTTGTTCTTGTGACAAGTTTCTACAAACTTGGTGACTTCAGACAGTGCATATATATTATCTTGTGCTTCTACAGGCCCGAAGTCTGGCACGGGTCTTACTGGGCTAAAGTCACGATGTCGGCAGACCTGCTTTCCTTTCTGGAAGCTCAGAGAAGAATACATTCATTTCCCTGCCTTTTCCAGCTGCTAAAGGCTGCCTGCATCCTTTGGCTCATGCCCCTCTCCCATCTACCAAGGCAACAATAGTGGGATGAAGCATTCTTACATGACTCTAATCTCTTCTCCCTCCCTCTTCCATTCTTAAGGACCCCTCCTGATTAGATGGGACCCCCCCCCCCAAATAATCGGGATAACCTCCTCATCTCAAGGTCTGTAATTTAATCACACCTGGGAAAATCCTGTTGTAAGGTAGCACAGTCACTGGTTCCTGGAATGGCATCTTCGGGGGCCCTTCTTTTACCTCCCACAGGTGAAAAGTGGAAACTGGCAGCAGATAAGGATAGAGAGGTGGGTAGGAGCTCTGCCTGACACCCCACAGTTGAGGAGTCCCCAAGAACCCATAGCAGATGCACAGGCTAGGGTCGTTTACCCCTGGGATGTTCTTGGCTTGTATGACTGGGCCCTGTCCCCCTGCCCTGTGTTTGGCAGATCCATCTGACCTTCTAGCCCCACTGAGCGCTGAGGCATGCCCAGCAGGGCGCTGCTTTGGTGGTACAGGTTTTTTTTTTTTTTAAGATTTTATTTTATTTTTTTTTTATTTATTTGACAGAGATCACAAGTAGGCAGAGAGGCAGGCAGAGAGAGAGAGGAGGAGGAAGCAGACTCCCTGCTGAGCAGAGAGCCCGATGCGGGACTCGATCCCAGGACCCTGGAATCATGACCTGAGCTGAAGGCAGAGGCTTTAACCCACTGAGCCCCCCAGGCACCCCGGTGGTACAGGTTAAGACCCTCCTCTCTCTGCCTCCCTGCTTCCTGCCACCGTCCCCAGGATGTCCCTGTTCTTTGCCTGCTGACATTCCCCAAGCCGCCCTCCCTAGTTCCAGGCCCCCAGCCACTTCCTGCCCTTTCTGCCCGTCTTCTCTGTCCTTCCCCTGGGTTCCTGCTGCTGAGGCTCTTCCTATGGTTGGCGCTTTCCCAGACAACTCGGGCTCGCTTCTCCCCCAAATTTCTTTCTGCCCTAAAAAGCTCAAATGTCAGACCTTCACCCCTGCACACATACACACACAGAAGGCCCCGCTCCCTTGCATCCTCAGGCCGCCGGGGCCCTGGCTGTTTCTTCTCCCACACCAGTAGTCTAGGACAGCAGCATTGAGAATGGGGGTTCTCTGTAGCCAACCCTGGCCAGAAGGAATTTTAACCCAAAGTCCCAGTATGGTTTTGAGAGGGTCCTTCCTCCAGGAAGGGATTAGATAGTTCCAGTCATTAAACGGTCTGTTGCCGAATGTTAGTCATTGACTAAAGTGGTTGGATTTAAAAATGAAATAAAATAAATATGTTTTGTTTTGTTTTGCTTCAAAAAATGAGAACATTGTTGACCATGATGGAAAAACATTCTGGTTCAGGCCTTAAGTATATGTATGGGAACTGAGGTTCGGCAAGTTATGCAGATGGCTCCCTCGACTTTGATGGCTTTTGCTCAAACACAAACCCACAGTAACCGTGGATACCACGTGCCATGTGTGCATGCGTGTGCGCATGTGCGCATGTAAGGGGAAAGCGCGGTGGCCTGCTTTGTGGAAATCCAGACCCCCTCGTGTATAGCATTCGCGCCTTCGGGCCAGGACCATGGGCTCATGGGTGGCACTACTTCCCCACCCAGGCCACCCTTCCCCAAGACCCAGATTCAGGCTTTCACTTCTCTTCTTGCTATAAAGAAAGTGATTTTCTCAAAAACATTTGATGTCTCCCGTCCCCACCCCCTAAATGATCAACAGGGTGACACCAATGACAGGAATTCATATGGATGAAACCTTGGGGTTGACAGATGTGGCAAGGCTTAACTTGATGGGTTTGCTGGAGAGTTGGGAATGAGCCTGCATGTGACCAAAAAAAACCTGTACCACCAAAGCAGTGCCCTGCTGGGCATGCCTCAGTGCTCAGTGGGGCTGGAAGGTCAGATGGATCTGCCAAGCACAGGGCAGGGGGACAGAGCCCAGTCATACAAGCCAAGAACATCCCAGGGGTAAACGACCCTAGCCTGTGCATCTGCTATGGGTTCTTGGGGACTCCTCAACTGTGGGGCTCCATGTGCAGCCATTTGCTGCAGCCCTACTGTGTGCCTGCCTAGGCCCTGGGTGCAGAGGTGAGGGGCTCTGCCATGTCAGCTGTCTTGCCTCTTCTCATGAAAACAAAGGGACGCAGCCCTCTGATGGCCAAACTCACTCACCACTGGGTCCAGGTTAGCAGGTCCCTCCCTCCCTGGACATAAAGATTTAACACTTCCCTATTTGGCAAATCTGTATCCTGGTTTTGCTGTCGGGTTGTGTGTGGGTGTGAGATTGCCTTTTAGCTTTGGAAATTGTGGGAAGTGGATAGTCAGCTGCACATCAACAGCTTCTGTGCCCAATTAGGGAGAAAGTGGAAGCTCCCCATCAGTTGCACCTCCTCTCCCGGCGAAGCTTCCTCCTGGTCCCAGCCCACAACAATAGCAGTGACCCCCTGGAGAACCCAGTCAAAGGCTCTGAGAAGTCCTGCAGACTCAAAGCCAGCCTGGCAGGTGGCGGTGGCATGTATGTCAAGTGCTGCCTGAGGATTTATGTGTACAGGTCCCCCAGCCAGGAGGGGTCCCACCAGCACCTGACCCCAGGCCTGCTCAGCTCCCAGCTCCCAGCCTCCCACCCAGCAAACCCCCAGACCTTCGAATCATCCCTATACCGCCCAGCCGCTCTCCACCTGAAGCCTTATTCTTCTGCAGCACGTGTAGTAACATCTCCGGCTTCCCTGACACTGGTTTTGGCTGAAGGTGGTGCTACGATCCCAGCATAAACACCATGCCCTAGCCCTGAGTCCCAGTCCTCTCTCATGCCTAGGGAGCTCCTTTGTTAGCGGGGAGGGCCAGTCAGGCTGTCTGAGGGGGACATCGTGGGGTATGCTGTCCTGAGGGAGAAGGGACAGCTCTGAGCTGCTTACGTGTGTGGTTTACCCTGCTAGGGATGGAAAAGGGCAGTGGGCTTTTTCACCGGTCAAGGCACAGGTGGCCTCTGGTGGTGGCCATACCCAAGCTCCGCTCCCCATCCCCCTTGCTGGTTTCTCTGTGCACTCCAAGGTCAGGGGCACCAGGGCCTGTGCAGTCTAAGTCTCAGCTGCTGACCCTCACACAGCTCAGCCCCTCAGTCTGGGGTGAGCTCTTCAGCCACCATGGTCCCCTTTACTCGGCCAACTCCCTGACATCCTCCAGGCCTCCGCAGACCGCTCCCTTCCCAGAAGAACCTTTCTGACCGCCAAATCTCGCGCTCTTCATGGCACTGGCCACCCTAGGTGATGTTCTGTCCTTGTGTGGTTCTTTGATGGATGTGGGCCCCAGGCTGTTTGCGGGGGGCGGGGAAACCTTGACTCTTCCCACTTGAATCCTGGGGCTCACAGCACAGCTGCTATTCGGGGAAGATTTGCTGGACATGAATGAAAGGAAATGAGAAAGTGGCTCAGGAACAGCGCCTGTCACTTAGGACATTGGCTTCGTTTTCAAAACTACACCATGATCCCAGGGCCCAAGGGTATCCTTGTGAACTTGCCGTCTGACACACATCTGACATTCTTCTTTAGTTGGTCTCTTTGCTCACTGGGATGTTGGACTTGAGGTCAAGACTGGATCCGAGGGCCCAGCATGAGTTTCCAGAACTTGCCCGGCAACGTGAGTCATCGTCATCGTGCACAGAGGCGATCTGACACCCTAAAGGTCAATCAGGACATCAAAAAACCTTAGTAAATCACACTGCCTTCTACCTGGTGCTCCTTCCAGTCCCTCCAAACGCCCACCCTTGTGCAGTGCCCCTGGAAGGTGCTGCTTAGGAAGAAGCGGCCCAGGCGCGGCTGGTGATTATCTCGAGGAAAATTAATACCGCGCCATCAATTCTGAAGTCTAGAAGGGCCCGCGGCCAGATGGCTGCATATCGGTGGGATAACTCACGACCGTGTGGGCCCTGGTTTGGGAGGCCTCTCCTGGCCCTGTGTATAAATCAGTTCTTCTGCGGAGAGCGCGAGCAGGTGCCTTTGTCGGGTGGGGGAAGGGAGCCAGCCCCAGAGCCCCTCTTCCCAGAATCTATCGCTCTCTGAAGGCTTGAAACGCACCTCTCCAGCACCCGTTCTCTGCCAGCCCAAGCGCTGGACTCTGGGACAGGGCTATGAGGCCCCTGTCCTCATTTCCGGTAGGACCACGGGCAGGGGCTTTTGTCCTTGCTATCAGAATGGAACGTGACAGTCCCATTTTCACAGTGCAAGCCTTAATTGGATGGTCAGAGGGCATATCTGTGGCTTATAAAAAACCAACGGCCTGACACTCTGAGGGAAGGACAGGAAACTTGCCTCAGACAGAGTCCCTGGGATGGAGGTGGCCGGGCGGCCCCAGGCTGATGACCACGGACAGACTTGGGCCACATCCCAGCTTTGTCATTCCCCACAAAGCCTCAGCTGCCCCTTCATCTCTACAGTCCTCTGCTTCTCCATCTGTAAAACGAGGGTACTGAGGCCCAACAACATGACATGGGGGCTTCAAGAGGAGAAGGTGGGAAAGTACATTTCAAGCTGCTCAGCACAGTGTATGTTACGGGCGCTCGGCTGTCACTGCCGTGCTCGGGGTGCCAGACCCCAGAATGACTTCCTGGTTTTCTCTCAAGTGGCTTCATCTCTCTGTGTTTAGGACCCCAACATGTTTGGCTTGCCGCCTTAACCGCCTCCCTGGTTCTGAGCTTGGGGAGCAGGTGGGGGGCGGGGAGGACACGGCCAACCTCAGAGGTGCACACCCTCTGTCTGTCCCCGGGAGTGAACATCAGTGCCTGGCATTTGGGTATTGGGGATCGGGGGCACCCAGGCCCCCACCCCCCTGCTAAGCTAGGAAGAAAAGCTGAGGTACTCACAGTGAAAGAGGAGCAAAGACAGGCTGAAAGAGAAAGGAAGACCTTGGTGAATGAGGGTCTTGACCCATTTTGAAATATGAGGCACATTTGGGGCTGGGCTGAAATGGACCAGGCCCGTAGAGGCAGAAGGACAGGCGGGGGAGGATGGTAATTTGCCAGTGGTCATGTTCCTGAATGATCCCTGCTGCTGGCTGACCGGCAGGCAGCAGAGGAAGCCGCAGAACTGACCTGGGGTTACCCCAGCGCCCCAGTACCACTGCCAGCGAAGAGGGCACCTGGGAGAGCGTGAACACAGTTGGGATCATAACTGGTTGAGACCCAGGGAGCTAACAGCACAGGCAGCAAGGCTGAAGCTGTGTGGCGAGGGAGGCTGCAGAGAGAAGTGGGTGCGAGTGGGAGCTTTGGGGGCCGGCTGGCCTGGGGCCTGTTTCTGCCTCCGCCGCTTGGTGGCTGTGTGCCACGGGAAGTAGCCTCACCTCTCAGGTCCTCAGTCCCTCCCCCGTGCCGTGGAGGGGGTAATACACAAGGGCCGCCCAGCAGGAGTGTCACGAGGCTAAAATAAGACCATGTGTGTAAAGCCCAGAGCCAGTTCTCATTGGAAATGCACTCTTTGATCGCCGTTATGGAAGTACGTGGTTTCTGTGAAGATTCGGTCCGGGGCTGTGCACAAAAGCACTGAAGCCAAGGACATGGCACAAGGGGGGGCACCAGGCCCACACCCTGGCCTGACAGGTGAGGGACGTCGGTGTCATGGTTCAGAGCACCTGCCAGCCCCTCCCGCTCACTTCCTGTATCCCTGTGTCCCCAGCAGGTTATCTGACCTCACTCGTACCACGGGAGTCGTCACCGTTTCCCCCTTTCGAGGTGCCATCATGAACGTTCAGTGAGAGAATCTATGCTGTCTTCCCAGTGCTTTGCTGGGATATGTCCTGGGGATGGTGACTCCCCATGTCCCCATGTCCTCCCCATGTCCTGGGGAGGGTAACTGATTTCCCTGTTGAAGACGTAGCCAAGATAGGCCGAGGTCAGTTGGTGGTGGCCACCGGGTCACTTTGTACCGCCACCTGAGAGAGCTGGTGTGACGGCCTGCGTGCCTGCTCAGCCCCTGTTCTTGCCTTTCCAGAGCCTGGTGTCCTTTTTTAAATCAGCGCTACCCTGCCTCTTCCATTGGATCCATGTCCACCTCCACTGAGCGGAGACATTTCTGTGGCGAGGTACCAGGACTCCCCATGTGGGAGGCATTCGGGTATCACACCTTGGTCAAAGAACCAACTGTACTATCATTTATTCAATATTTTTCTCTGAATGTCTTCCCAGTTTCTCCCTTTCGGGGCCAGGTGGGGTTAGGCTAAGCTAATCCTTACCTATACCCGTGAAGTCGTGGGATCTGTAAGCTATGTGTATGTTTTCCTCACTGCACGTGAAGGTAAATATAGAATGTCTCAAATAAAAGCAAACATTCACACATGTGCCTTCGAAAGCCATCTCCCGGCCCCATGGTCTGCACACACTGTGTACTTGTTCATCGCCTTTGGGACCCCGCCTGCCCACAGAGCCCCTGACTGGTCCCCCGGAGCATCCAGGAAAAGCCTTTCCCTCCCTAGGAGGTGGGCTGTGGGCTGTGATTTTCATCTTGGAACAGTGGCACAGCAAGGCAATTTGTAAGACACATTTGATGTTCAGTACTGTCATTTTTAATGTAGCAAATGAATCTAAATTACTTGTATATTTTCTTAACATCTACCTATAGATATTAAATGTGGACAGAATCTGCTTGGTTGAGCATCAGTTTAGAGGGCTGGGTTTAAGTAATGGTAAGATTCAATCCCAGATTCCTTGGGCCCCGGGGAAGAAAGTTCTGCCCCTGCAGAGAATATATACAAATTTTTGTATCCCAGTCACCAAGGGTAGGTAATTAAAATGCAGCTAAATTTGCAGGGTCGCATTTGGGGCAAAGTTCCCAGGCATCAGAGGACATACCTCAATTCCTTGGTCCCCTTACACATGGGTTCACTGAGGTGGGGGTGGGGGGCATTCTTGGGGAATCTCCCTGTATCTTTGGAGCAGGTGACAGCTTTATTTTTTGTCTTTGGGGACCAAGGCTTACATTGGCACAAGGGTGCATAGCTAGGACATGGCAGAATCAGCCACCTACTTTTAGCTGGGGAGTAGGTGGGGACCTCGATGGGGAGGAGGATGGGCCCAGATAACCTCCAGGGTGTTTTCTCATATCCAGAGAGGGGTGCTGGGAGAAGGTCTGCAGTGATCCCCTGCTCAGTGTTCCTAGGGGTCCTTTGCCCTCTGCTGCACGGCCCCGGGCTTCCAAGCCTGCCCACAACTCCGGAGTAGACCGATGGGCTGCTCGAGTCCGTGTCCTGCACACCTGCCCTTTCCAAAGGGCCTGGAAACGAGGCAAAGTGGAAACCTTGGCAGTGGTTGGAGAATCGGCCCGTTTGTCATGCCATCTCGGTCCCTTGCCCACCCACAGAGTGGACACCTGCCCTGGGCCCAGTCAGGCAGGGGTCCTGCCACTGAGTCTGTGATTTCATGTCACACGGGATACGGAAGTCTGTATCTCACAGACCTTGTAAGACCTGAGAGGGTATAGCGTGTAGCATAATGAGTGAAAGGACCCCTTCCACTTCCCAGACATCCTGTGGCCCTCCGCAAGCCCACCGGCTGGTCTAGCAGTGGCCCCAGCTCAGTCTCGGCACATGTCCTTCCAGACCCTGTTCTCTGCACTGGGGCACAAAGAAGTTCATGCTTGTAGACACAGACGTGTCTCGCTCACCACTGTCACTCCGGCCCGGCCTGGGACCTGGCACTTCATAGGCATGTGATAAATATTTATCAC
>ML107103.1:12343-25687 GCA_003697995.1 Taxidea taxus jeffersonii | reverse complement strand
AAATAAATAAATAAATAAAATCTTCTAAAAAATTTTTAAAAGAGTGTGTGTCCCCTGCGTGAATCTGGTTCCTCAGAAGTGCAGAAGCAGAGACCTGCCTCAGAAGACCTCACTGGACCTGTGGGTGACCCGTCACCATTCACTTCAAAATGCTTGGCTTGAAGAAGAGCTTTAGAAATGTTTCTTTCCTTTCCCGTGTTGGTGGCTTCACCCGATGATCCCCGGGGAACTGGTTGCAGAAGAGACCTTGGGGGACCAGAAATTGGGAGTTCTGATGTGACAAATGTCCTCAGGGAACAGAGTGTGAGGTTGGTGGGCATTTCGAATACTTGGTCTGCATCTTATTCCCAAGTGCCTTTCATAGTGACATCTTTTCCAGTACCTTCCCACCTGCCTGCCCACCCCGCCCCACCGCTGTAGATTCTCTAGTCCTGTGTCTTGGGGGCTCGGGTGGATTTTGCTTTTAAAGCTTCTACCCTCCTCTCTCAGTGAAGTCCTGCGGTAAGCACTTTTTCCTTCTATGTTTGTATCTGCCCCACCACGCCCCATGAACTGCTTCTATTAAAAGAAACAGGAGACTGAGAGCTGGTGCGGAGGAAGAAATCACTTACTCCAAAGGGTGGAAGGGAAGTTGTGTGTGGCTTTCAGTAAAAGCTCTGGCCTATTCAGTGTCCTTCACTTGGGGAGGAAGGCTGCTTTGGAGTGGTGCTCCAGAGTCTAAGAGAGCCTTTGGAGGCTGGAATGCCGGCCCTTTGGGGGTGGGCAGAGCTGTGGGTCCCAGGCCCCTACCCACCTCTGCAAGCCCCTGGTCCAGAGGCAAGAGGAGGTGGAGGGCATGCCTTGATGGACACTCAAGTGACAGCTGGACTTGGTTGTCTTCTCTGCTTCCCTCCGGGGAAGGAGGGCAGTGACAGACTGGCTTTCTCTCTGTGTCCATGCTGCTTGGCACCAAAGAGCCACCACATAAATCTCTCTTAAAGTAAGCTGACTTCTGCAGGAGTAAACATCAGCCAGGCATTCAGGGTTGGACAGGAGCCCGCCTGGCCGAAGACGCAGCATGGCCAAGGAAGGCCAGTGCACTCGGGGGACTGAGCATTGTTGGATTCGAGTGGCGTGCGGGCAGGAGAGCGGGGGTGTGGTGGTGGCTGCAAGAAGGGGCGCCCTCGAAGGCAGGAGAAGCTGTGCCTCGGGCAGAAGCGTAATGCGCTGGGATGTGTGTTCCAGAACGGTCACTTTTGCAGTCACAAAGAGCCTGGAGGGGGGAACTAGGGGCGGCAGGCAGCTTGGGGGGAGGTGCCCCCACCATTGCACCTGGAGCGAAAGGATGATGGCAGCGGTCCCCATGGGGAGAGGGAGGAGTGGAGACAAGTGCCTTTGGATGATAGGCAGCCCCTCACCCCTGCCCCGGTCCACAGAGGGCAATGGTGGTTTGGTTCTATTTTCTTTTTTAACAGTGCCATCAGAAAATAGGACTGACCCCATTCTTCGAAGTGATGCCCCATGCACAGCCTTTTTCCTGCAGCATCTGCTGGCTCTGTAGGGCCCTTCCCAGCCTGTGTCCTGATGAACCACCTTGTAACGGGCCCTGCTGCTGTGTCACCCTTAGATGACAAAAGATGCAAGCTCCAGGGCCTCAAAGGGAAACTGAAAGGTGATGTGAGTCAGAGGTTCCAGAGGCTTGACCCAGAAGGTCCACAGCAGTCCCAACCAGGCCCTGCCTCAAAAGTTTCCAGCGTGAGTGTGTGATTACAGTAAATAGTTCAAAGGGCCCCTACCCGATCCCTAAAGGCCCAGCCTCCCCTCCGGGTGCAGGCTTTGTGGGAGGAGGCTGAGAGCGCTCTCGGGGCTTTCGGAGCCCTCCCACCAGCAGCTGCTCCTCTTGGGGTGGCTGACTCCCCCACGAGGCCTTCCCTCTGAAGCTGGAGGCATTTGTAGACTCCACCTCCCCACCCCCAGCCCAGGTCTCGGGTGCCACAGCTGACCACGCATGCCAGGCATTTCCCTTCCTGAGAACTGACCTCGTACATCCCGTGTGCATCTGAGTTCTTCAGAAAGAATCCCTCCCCTCTGTCACTTTGGGGCCCTGCGTGCCTGCCTTGGGCCCCCCACTGCACAAATGTGCCTCCTCTCATTTCCTTACCCCTCTGCTGGAGAGCTCGTAACAGAACTCCAGTGTAAAAAATGAGCTTTGCATGGCTGCCATGAATTTTACATGAATCACATTTTTTTTTGAAGATTTTATTTATTCATTTGACAGACAGAGATCACAAGTAGGCAGAGAGGCAGGCAGAGAGGAGGAGGAAGCAGGCTCCCTGCTGAGCAGAGAACGGGACTCAGGGCTTGATCCCGGGACCCTGAGACCATGACCTGAGCCAAAGGCAGAGGCTTTAACCCACTGAGCCACCCAGGCGCCCCCATGAATCACATTTAAATCAATAAAGGCTGTAGAATGAATCAAGTTATCCTTATTAGGAAGGAGTGGGGACCAATTTGAAGGGGCCCGTGGGCCTTTAAACACAGCACCCCTTGTCAGGGGTGGAAAAAGTTGTCCACCAGGGGGTCTGTGAGGGCAAAGCACATAACCTTTCGTGGCTCTGGGCTCCCTTTGAAGTTTCTACTTTCTTCTTGGGAGGTGTGATCGAGCAGAACCAGAATATAAGTCAGATTTTCCATGACTTGTTTCTTCTCTGAACGGTTGCTAATCTTTTTTTTTTTTTTTTTTTTTAGTTGGTAATCTTTTAAATGACATTCTGTTTCAAATGTGTGAGCTTGGGATCTTTGATGTAAATAGCAGGAAAAAGTGGGCGGTAATGTTATGGAACATGGAAAGCTTGCCTTTTCTAGGCCACACTTTAAGAGCGAAACCCAGAAAGAAGACAAGAAGGACAGCAAGTAGAATAAAGGGGAGCCAAGAATGCATAAAAAGGAAAGCCCCCGTCAAGGCTGGTGGCTGGGTGGACCCTGATCTCAGCCCGGCCACACCGTGTTCTGGCACTGGGTCCGCAGCTCTCCCTGCCTGTCCGCCTTCACCTTGATTGGACCTGGCATCCTCTCCCAAGGGAGTTGCGTGCAGCGGGGAGCTGGGAGCAGAGGCCTGCCTGTTGGCCACGTGCCACGGGACAGTTGAGCAAGACAGGAGCAATAAGCGTAGCAGGGGTCTAAGACGGGCACCAGACAAGGCCTGCACTCTGGCAGCTACGGTTTTCATTACTCCTAATGACCCAAATGCCATACAAGTACATCATCCTTATAGGAAAGCAAAACCAGGTGATTCCTGCCCCCTAGCCCCACTTCCCGGGAGATAACCAGGTGTCAGGTGTGCATCCTTCCAGACCCATCTTCCGATGGGTAGGGAACCCGCAGGAGAAACATGAGACCGCTAACATTTAAAAACACGTATTTGTATTATACAAATATTATCGGTTCACGGTAGAAAATTTCGGAACTAGAGATACCTTGTAATTGTCCCGTAAGCCGAAGATAACCACACGAGTCTGTTTTACACGAAACGAGGTCCTTCTGTGCACCTGTGTGGTACCCTGTGTCCTCCCGCCAGGGCAAGGGGCACATTTCCGCCCCCCTCACTGCTTTGCTCAGCCGTGCTTCTCAGGGTAGGCCCTGGGCTGAGTAGGGCTGGTGCCCCTGTGTGTCCTCCCCGCATATGGTGGTGCCCCTCATTGACAGCCCATGCTGATCTTGCACTTGTGGAAATGATACAAAGTTGCCTTTGAAAATGTAGCTAAAAGGGAGGGATGTGATTTAAGGAAAATAGCGAGGAACCTGAGGGGACGGTACAACTAGGAAAAATCCGTAGGGGGATAAAGAAATGAAACACTGTTTTAACAACATTTTCCAAATTGTCTATGTAACACCCCATGGTGAGGGTCTGCCAAGATTAAGTTTCCTTTAATTGGGTGAGTTTTTCCCTATTTAAGCACCCCCCCCCATACACACACACACACACACACACACAGCCTGTCTCTCTCTCCCTCTCCCCCGCCCTCTTCCCCTATCCTTCCTCCTCTTCTCTCTCTCCCCCCTCCTCCCTCTCTCCACGTCCTCTGTCCTCTTTCTCTCTCCCTCCCTCCCCCTCCTCTCTCTGTCTGAACATCCCTGTAGCTGAATCTCTGTGAGGCCACCACATACAGTTCTAGAAGTAGACACACAGGTTGGAAGGCAAGCCCAGCTGGCAGGTTTTCTTTACCCTTTGCCAGGTTGCCCTCCAGGAAGGCCATGGCAGTTGTGATCAGCAGGGTGAGGTAACCAGGAGCTATTTTCCTGATTTACGTTCAGGGCTCTAAGCAGATTGCCTCATGCCACTCTCCAGTTCCCTTATCTGAAAGATTTCATCGGTCTCCTCACCCCTGACAGATTTCACATTCTCACTGTGTTCTGGGGGCCTTTGTAAGTGCCTTTTAATATTTCCATTGGGTGTGTTAATCTTTAATTAGAATTTGATGTATCAGAAGTATTTTTAGTTGGCTTAGCTCAATTAGTTTCATTCCCTTCCCTATTATTTTATGTCTTTCTTTACCTGAATCATTAATGGCAGAGAGCACTGACACACAGGACCTAGTTCAGGGCTATTCTCGTCGACTGCCAAGGATGCTGTAAGCGATCCATCAGACCTAGGATGGCATGACCATGGCCTCCTGTATTTAACTGCATTTTCTCAGTGAACCTCCCCACGCCTGAGAAGCTCAATGGCTTTCTGGTCCCGTTGGACATCTCTTTTGCAAATGATCTGGAACATCTTCCCCTGGGGTCTCGGTGTCTCAGAATAAGATGAGGAAAGGGATTTTGTGTTTTGTTTTGCTTGACTTAGCAGTGGGCCGCAAGTTCCTTGCGTTCTAACAGTGGGAGCATAAGCCTCTTCATCAAGGCTGAGCTGCTTGTTGGTCAAGTGAGGCCGTGGCCAAGTCCGTCCCCACAGCTGGACCAGGGGGATGGGGAGGGGTGCCAGCCTCCTCAGGCAGGCCATGGTCTGCAGCTTTGCCGCCAGGTAAATTCCCAGTGCCCAGCTCACACCCCACAGTGGTGTAATCCCACTGTCCAGGGTGGGAGATGGTATCAGTGCTTTTAAAAATCCTCAAGTGAGAGGTGCCTGGGTGGCTCAGTCGGTTAAGCATCCGACCCTTGATTTTAGCTCAGGTCATGATCTCAGGGTTGTGAGATTGAGCTCTGTGCTAGGCTCCACCCTGGGCGCAGGGCCTGCATAAGGTTCTCTCTCTCCCTCTCCCTCTGCCCCCCCCCCACTAATAAATAAATAAAAATCCCTGAGTGATTCCACATGCAACCAAATTTGGGAGCCACTACTGTAAGGTTTAACTGAGGCCTCTTCGTGGTGGCTGACAGGATGCTTAACGCCCACCCTCTAAATAAAAGCCAGTTCAGAGGCCGGTGGAGTGTCAGAAGCCAGATCGTCCTCAGCCTCCTGTCTCTGGAAGGGCTGGGTAAGCCTGCCTTCTGGGAAGGTTGCCTGTGTGTGCGCAGGACAGGAAGACCCAGGGACAGTCAGCCTCTTGTTCTCAGTGCCACCAGGTGTCCCCATCCTGTCCTGTGTTGCTGCGGAGTCCCCTGCCCCTGGGAGAATGGTCAGGCTCCTCAGTAAGGAGAGTGGGCCCAGCTGCAGCTTCTCGGTGAAGAGCCATGAGTGCTGAGCCTCCGTGTGACCGTTGTAACCGTGTCGGGGCTCTGACAGGTCTCCTGGGCCTACCCCTGAGCACAGAGTCCTGAGATCTGCACTGACCCCAGTGTCTGGGGGCCTCCCTAGGTGATGTGTCTTCCTTGCTGCCTCTTCCGTTGGCCCCTCCAAGTGCTAGGTGTGTGATAGTAACCTTGCAGCTCATTTCCTCCACTGGCCTTTCCTGCCCCCACACTGTGCCCTGGCCCCATGTGGGGGGGCCAGGACACAGAGACACCCAGGCCGTGAAGTCTTAGAGGCCTCGATGGAGAGAAGTGGGCCATCCAAGAGGGGCCCCACCCAGAAGTGAGGGGAAGGGTGTAGTGCCATCCCCTTATAGTCATCCCTTGTGCTCCAGAGAGCTGGGTGGGGAGTGTCGCTCCCGTCAGACCTGCAGGGACCATGGGGCCAGGACGACACACGGGCGCTAAGTCTCCTACACTGAGTGAGCCGAGAGCTAGGAGTGCATATGGCCAAAGCACCCCCATTCTTTCTAGATTGGGGAGCACCCGCCCTGGCCCAGGGTCACACTGCCACCTATCACCAAGCTCGCCTGGGACAGGTCATATTCACACAGAGCTTTTAGCCAGATTCGAAGTGGGGCCATTTCAACTGCCCCACACAGAGCTCAGGGTTCGTCTTTCTCTTTGGTTTCCACTACCTGCATGTAGCTATCTCGATTTCAATGGCCAGGAATAACATGAAGATTAAATAAAACTAAAGACCCCGTCCATCCGCTGCATAGTCCCCACGCAGATGCTCGGTAGTCCTGAGTGGTTAGCACAAAAAAATCTCTTTTATTTTCATCAAAATAGCCACAGGTGGCTGCTGGCCCCATGCCAGACAGCACAGATGCAGAACATTCCCGTCAGTGCAGAAAGTTCTCTGGGGCAGCACTGTCTGGCAGGTGGGGCTCAGGTCAGGAAGCAGGAAAAGCACCAGTTTTGGAAGCTTTCCGAATCCTGGCCCCCATGTTTTTAACCTTGCCGCGCCCTAAGTGCCCTCCTCTGGGGCCCAGAGGAGGTAAAGCAGCAATGCTGATGGGAATGGTGCCGATTGCTGGGCACTGACCCTCTCTCTGCTGGTTTGCTCCCTAGGGCCTGCAGCTCAGTGCTCTTAGCACCCCTGTTTACAGATGGGGAAGTGGAGGCCCAGAGCCTGGACTGTGTGTAAGCACCCAGCACAGGGCAGGCAGGAGAAACGGTGGGGGGTGTGATTTGTGGGGGGTGAGGGGCACAGATCTGGAGCTGCCCCCACACCCCTGCCCAGCGTCCCGGCAGACCTCTGCAGCCTGGCCCCTTCCTTCCTCCACCTGTGGTTTATCCTTACCAGTGGACAGCCTGGCTAGCTTTCACATAAAGAAGGCAGTGCCTGCGTTTTCTTTTTCTTCCACTTTTGCCTAACAAGTCTGGATCTCTGGCATCCTAATCCTGAGAACATTCTCTGTTCGTCAAACTCAAGAAGGCACGGGGTCTTTAGCACCGACCACGCTGTACCAAGGAGGTCGGTGTGCGAGGCTCTCGGCTCCCAGGAGCTGGGCTTTCTCACCCCCTTCTATCCCCCCACCCCCCTACCATCCTGCCAAGATCTCTGTCTCTCTTTAACCTTTCCCTTTCCCTGGTGGCAGAGTTCCTCTGCCAAGAACTTGGCAAAGCAGCCGAAGGCAGTGATGTCCGCACAGCCTGGTCAAAATCAAGCCGCGGCAGCTGTGTCTTAGCCAGGCCGGCGGTCAGATGTGGTCTCCTTTGCCCATCCCGACTCACGTAAATGAGTGTAGAGTGTGGCCCACGGAATCTGTTTGATACTGTTGGGGGTTGGTTTCTAGTGTGCAGAGGAATTTGGACATGACTCACTCTGGGCATTTCCTGCCTGGCGTCCCAGGAGGTGACCTGACTGAAAATCACAGCAGCACCACCTTGGGCAAGTCAGGAACCCCGTCAGGAACCCCGTCAGGGTCCTCTGTGTTCTTGTCTGTGACCCACAGGAAACTAGTGCCTTTTCTTCCTTGGATTGTCCTGATGGCCCAGCACAGAGCCAGGCACTTATAGAACGGTTGGATAAACTGTAACCGTCATTGTCTGAAATTAGGGTAGGTACCTTTGAAAAGTCTGTTTGCAGGATTTGCAAATGAAACTTTTGAAAAGAGTTTCTGTACAACCAGGTTAAGCATTGCCTGCCCATTGTGTTAGCACAACTCCTACTAATAGATTTATTCTGGTTTTGTGTTTGTGGTCTGTCTGCCTTCACCAGACTGTCAGTTGCATAGGGCAGGGACCTTTTTTTGTTTCACCCCTGCATCCTTAGTGCCTGGGACCGTACTTGGCACAGAGCACAGACCAGTAAATAGTTGTCCAATTAATTTTAACAAAACCGCGATCGGGAAACATTGTTAATTTTTTTATATCCTTAGTAAGCCCTTTTTTCATGTGTACTCTAAGACCCAGACTGGCTCTTAATTATATACTTCCCATTAAAGACCTGCTTGAAGTTTCAGTAAATAACCACAGGCAAAACCTTTGGTTGCCATGACAACTCTCCTTTAGTTCCCATTTCCTGGATATCTGTTTATACTACTTGGCATGACCTTAATAAACAGCCCAGTTGATAAGCCCGTGGCCTCTGCAGGCTCAACCTTCACTCCTTACCAGTGTCCACTGCCTTGTTCCACATACCCCAGCCCCACCGAAGTAGGGAACTTCTCAAACTCACCATGTTCTCACCTGTCTCCTATTCGAGTCCCATGCCCTTCCCTCTGCTGACTCCACATCCTTCCGGAGTCTGTGTAAGGGCCCACTCCCCTTGAATGACTAAAGTAAAATGAATGAATGAAGTTCCCTTCTTTATTTGATTTTTCATGAATTTAATGGCATTGTTCATGTTCAAGTTCACTCTTAAAAGACTCAGAGGGAAAAATAGTTGAGATTCTTGATTCTTATTTGGCTTGAAACAGCTTAATAATGTAAATATGTCCATCTGACCGGGTGCGTTGGGTTCTATGGAGTTAGGCTGATAAGACTTGGTTTCCCCTTAACCGTATCACTTTAAATCATATGCTTTGGAAATGTTGTTCCAGGGCCAAACGTTTACTGATACTCAGTTTGAGCACTAGAGATTAAAGACGTGAAGCAGGCAATTTGGTGTGTGAAGTATACAGCTTTTGTTTAAGCCCAAAGGTATGGCTTGTCTCCACCAGAGGTCTCCCATATTTTACTTTAATGTTTGAAGTATACTGAATTCCCACAAGCTAATTAAAAATCAGACTGCTATGCCGGTAAGCATTCACTCTGTGAACTAATTTCTGCCAAACGGCCATAAATGTGTCCCCTGGTATGAAATTTAGACCTTCTTTCCCATCAGAAAAGAGGCATGTGGTTTAGTCCCAACCTCTTCATTTGAGAGAGGAGGAAACTGGGGGCCCACCCCGAAAGGCCAGTTGTCTGAGCTGAGGCCCGGCAGCCTCCTAAGTGCCCAGCTGGGATTCTTTTCGCTCTCAGTCTGTGCTTCTCACCAAACCCCGCTTGCTCTTGCTGGGCTGAATTCAGAGCAATTCTCTGATTCCTAAGTGCCCAGCATTATTCTAGTGCTTTCTGAGCATTGCTTACTTCTCATGGCAGCCCCATGGGGAAAGTGCTGTTATCACCCCATCTGCCGGCTGGGTACCTGAGGACCAGAGCATAGACAGCAGCGTGCAGAGGTCCCTCACCCATGCTCTTCACCAGGATGCTGTGCCTCTCTGGGATGCTAAGAAGAAGCGTCCAGAGAAGGGACGGATGTAGAGGGAGGACCCAAGTGATAGGCAGGGAAATGTGTGCCATTCCAACCAAAATAATGCAGAGCCTGGAAACCCCAAAGGATTAGTGGAAAACGGGAAGCTAGTCCCAGGCCAGGAAGGGTCAGAAAGTAGCAGAGGAGCCCACAAGCCCTCCAGAGAGGGGCAACAGCTTGATTTGGCCTGAAATGCCTGGCCAATTTCTGGGCTTCTTTCAGAATTCAGTTAAAATGTCGCCTCCTACAGGAAGTCCTGATGCCTGAGCTGTGTTGGTGTCCTTCTTCCGGCCTTCTGCAGCCTTTCTTCCCCTGCCATGGCCTTTGCCAAATTATATGTAATTGCCACTTGCTTAGTCTCCCCGGCTGAGCAGGAGCTCCGGAGGGACAAGTCTTGCCCATCTCTGGGGCCCCCTTTGTCAAGCACAGGGTCTAGCGTTGAGGAAAAGTGCCCCAGAAATGTCTGAATGCAAAGTCTGAGACAGTAAAGAGGAAAGTGGGTATAAATGGTTCTATCCACAAAGCCATTTTCGTCCTTCCACAACTGGCCTCGTTGGATCCGGGGTCGGGGTTGGATGTTGCCAAGAGAGAACATTCCCCACCTGAGAAGGAACCTGAAGGTCAAGCTCAGAGCCACTGACCAGAAGAGTTCGCTGAAGTCTAGCCAGCATCTGTGGGTGCACTGATGTCCCCCAGATGCCTTCTCTAGTGTTAACAATATACACCCTCCTCAGGTTTTCAACTTGGGGAAAAGACTCTGGCTCATGTTTTCTGCCAAAAGGACCTTCCCTAGCCTAAGGAGGGAGAATCCACTGGGCAAGGAGCTGTACCCTGGTACACTTTTCTGATGAAATATCAAGGGAAAGAGAATAGACTTGTCCCTATCTCCCAGAACCTTCTGTCCGGCAAGAGGAAGATACACTCATGTAATGGTTCATAGAGAAAAATCACAGCACTTTCCTGTACCTCATCTCCTGTGGTCCTTACAGGATCCCTATGAAATAGTTGGTCAGCCCATTTTCCAGATAAGAAAAACTGAGGCTCAGAAAGTCACCCAGAGCAGGCATGTGTCTCCCTCCTTCATCACTTCACAGGGATATATAACCCAGTGCCTGGTACCTCATAGCTACCCAGCAAATACTGGGTGAAGAGGCAGGTGGGGGAACAGCAGAAGGAAGGGAAAGGCAGAGCCTTGATTCAAGCCCAGGTCAACCTGACCACATCCTGTGGAGGGGCCCAGAGCAGAGAAATCATGGCATCTGGGGGAGGGGGGTGCAGGGTTGGGGCACATGGGCTCCTTCATCAGCTGCCAGGCCGCTGAGTAGCAGGAAGGAGGGAGCCATACCGAAAGTCAGAAGTCAATTCTGTGTTAGTTTATCTTGCCTTGCATAGTGAAGACCTCCAGTATTCAAATCTTTTCTTGGAAATCTCAAGTATTCCATTCGGCTGCCTCAGAGTTAGGTAACTTTATTTACTCATGCTAAACAGGACCATTTTCAGAAAGGAAATTATGCAATGTGCTATGCAAATGTGGCATTCTGGGGAGAGCGGGTATAGAGATAAGTGTGGTCACCAAGGCATTATAAAGATCAGATCACTGCGCCTCTGGTGGCAGCCTGCGTGTCACTTGATAAGACGATAGGCCATGCAGTACTTGGAATTGCTGCTCACTGGGATTCTGCTTCTGGTAAATACGTGTTCGCCAAGCTGTGCATCTGTGAACTTTGTTTAGTACAAAGAAGGAACGGGGAATAAAGCTTTGGCAAGTGGTGAGAACGTCCTCATGTGGACTGGTGCAGTCACAAGGGCTCTGTCCCCGCACACACGTCTAGACAGGAGGGAACAAGAAACAGCAATTTCTCACTCTTTGTTCTCCCAAGAACAAAGTCTCTTGAAATCCTCAAGGGGCGGGGGGAGATGAAGACGTGGTGGGTTTTCTTGACTACTTTGTGAAAAGAAGTCACATTATTTTACTAGGCATGGCATGTGCTTTTCAAGCAAGAGAAAGGAAGTAGCCATGGAAAACCCCTCTTCTGGAAGCAGATGGAGCTGAGCCCAGGCCCAGCACTGTCTCTAGCCCGTGGGCACCTGAGACAGAGGGCCGGCTTCCCTAAGCCACCGGCTTCCCGGTCTGCAAACAGCACCAGTACCTTCCCTCCAGGGGCCACAGACAGGCACCAAGTCGCTGACCCATCATTGCTCAAGTAACTGCCAAACGAACACGTGACCCATACCATGCCCTTTCCCCACCCAGACCAACAAAGTCAGCACCCACGTAGTGTCCTTGCTGGCCCTGGAATGCACACGGTGGTGTTAAAATTCTGCAAGATTAAGAATCACTAGAGAGAGCGCCATAGGTAACCCTCGGTCCAAACTCTTCCTGTTAACCCCCCGCTGTTCAAATGCGGGAACCCAAGGGGTTTTGGCAGCGAGGAGATCCTGGAGTAAGCACACAGAATGTGATCTACAGGAGGGCAGAGTGAATGATGGCATCCCAGGCGCCGTGGTCTGCCCGGCCCCTGGTGTCGTGGGCCCTGCTGTGTGCTTGTTTGACTTTTCTGACAACAGGTCCGCTCCCCCACCCCCACCCCGCCGCCACCAACACTTTATTTTGAAAGAAGTCAAGCGTACCACCAAGTTAGAATTGTGCTGTGACCAGCCTTCTGCTCTGCCTAACACCAGCATTCTCCTGCTCGCATCTTCCTCTACTCATTTTATCACGTATCTACTCCATCCATCAACCCTTTCTCTTCTTTTTTTGATGCATTACAAAGTCAAGTAAATTGCAAGGCATCAGTTACCCTTCTCCCGAAACACATCCGCTCGCATAGCACAAAACGGAGCTATAAAGTCATTCTGTGGAGTACCTGGGTGGCTCAGTGGGTTAAAGCCTCTGCCTCCAGCTCGGGTCATGATCTCAGAGTCCTGGGATCGAGCCCCGAATCGGGCTCTCTGCTCAGCAGGGAGCCTGCTTCCCTTCCTCTCTCTCTGCCTCTCTGCCTACTTGTGATCTCTGTCTGTCAAATAAATAAATAAAATCTTTAAAAAAATTAATAGTCATTCTGTTACCCTGGCCTACAGATGAGACAAGCAAAGCAAAGTCTCGTGCCCAGGGTCAGCATACCTGCAGAGTGGCAGAGGAGCCCATTCTAGGATTTCTAGAAATCCTAGAGCCAGCACAAGGGCCCAGTTTCCCTGGGCGACCAGATTCTAGCACACATCCTAATATCTGTGTCCCTGATTACTGTTCCCCTTTGCAAATCCAAAGACCAGCACCAGTACATATTTTTTTTCCCTCTCCACTTGGAGGGAGCTCAATCCTATGCCTGGCAGTAGAAATGTGCCAAGACCTACTTTCCATCCAGGAAGCCTCGCACTTTACAACGGCCCCCAAGCTGTGCTGGGAAAGAAAGCTTTAGGGAGCTTCAAAGAAGACAGAGTAATTGATTGCTACTTGGAGCAAATAAACCCATAAGCTGTCCGTGGGTTGATGGAGAAATGGTTACTTAATTTTCTTCAAAGGATTGATCTGCCTGTCAGGAGAAGCAGCCAACCTAATTGAGTGTGCTCGTTCACACCCTAAGTGGGAGCAATTGAGTCGCGTTCCTGGTCGGACTAAAGAGCATCACGGGCCCGGGCCTGGAGTGTCCCCCTGGCACAGGTCAGGCTCAAGAAGGGCTGGGGTTCTGACAAGATCACTGTCCTTGGATGGATCGGTAGAATTTACCAGCGCCTGGTTCCTGTCTCCCCAGGACAAGACCCCTTTTTCAAAGCCCTCGGGGTGGCTCCCAAGGAAACTTGTGTGAGCAACTTCCTTTCGCTCCAGGACAGCTACCATTGTTTTGGTAGTGGATGTTGATGGAATGGTGACATTCGGGAGATGGCTCACCCCTCCC
>ML107103.1:0-11943 GCA_003697995.1 Taxidea taxus jeffersonii | reverse complement strand
CCAGGCCTCTGATGGTCTCTCCAGGCCGCTGCCTGCCTCTGCCCCTAGACCTCCCGGAGAGCCACTCAGAGCCCAGTGAGTCATCAGTTGCTTCCAGCCGTGCCTTACTGGCCACTTACGGCCTCTCCCCTCAGTTGCATTCTGTCACTAGGGAGCCATCCAGGGCTGGGTTTCCCTGGAGCCACCATTAAAGCTTTATTCACTGCCCCAGAGTCCCTTCTGTGTCTCACACAGGCCCATTTGCAGAGTACTGGGCAGCTCCAAAGGGCTGCCATCTGTCTATGAGTCTGGAGGTTCCAGGAGCCCCTGGGCACAGCCTGCCTTGCTCTGCTTGTTTCCTGCTCCCAGACAGAGCCTGAAGGGAGGCACGGACACCTAGCCTGAATCTTCCCTCTGTGCCAGGAAGGGGAACCCTCAGGGATGGAAGAAAAGCAGCTCTTCCTCAAGCTAGAGAAGGGCCTAGGTCCGCCAGGGCCACCAAGTGCCCGGTGCAGGGGAATCTGGCAAGTACAGTCCAGGAGCAAAGTCAGCCGCCATGAAATCAGAACCCCCGGAGGCCGGCCTCTTCAGATCTCCGGCTTTTTGACTCTCCCCCTGCCAGAGCCTGCTGGCATCCTGTGTCCTCAAGAGCCAGCCTGGGTCAGGCGTACCCCCTTCTCAGGGGAGATGAGGCTCGGTCCTCTCTTGGGCACCATCCAGACAACTAGACCCCAGTTACACTCACATTGTTCGGGTCACATGTGTGCTCTGGCTTCCTGTCTCGCCGTGTCCTTAGCAGTCGTGTGCCCTTGGGATGTTACTTGCTGTCCTGTAAGGTGATTCCACCTCACAGCATCCGGGGAGCGTGTCGCGGGGAGCTCAGCACCAGGCATAGAGCAGTGCTCCATATAGGTTGTTAGGGTGCCGGCAGCCGTCCTAAAACTGGGATCCCTTATCCCAAGGCTCCTTTATCCAAAAACCCAGCCCCGACAGTCTTCCAGGTTGTGGTTGCAGAGAACCAAAGCCTGCTGTGACACCAGATCCCCACTGGACAGATCCAGCAGCTGCAGGGAGAATCTATGATCCCGTTGTCTTAATGAGCTGTGCGAGGCCCCATGAGCCGGTGCGGGTTCTCCCTCCCTAACCCCAGGCACACCTGCTGTTCCCGGAGTAGAAAGCCAGCCCACACTTGGATGGACAGAGGGAGCAGAACCACGCATTCCGGGCAAAAGCAGTGGCATGGCTGTCTGCACACAAAGGAATCCTGGTCTCCTATCAGCTGTGAAGTCTCACAATGGGACTAGTATCTAGGAATCCCAGGGTGGCCTGCCCTTCTCAAGGAATCTGGGTTCCCTGCTCCTAAGCCTTTCCTGACCTCTGGTTAACAGCCCGCTCCTGGGAGACTCTGTCGTGTTACAGAGTTGCTAATCTAAACTCCAGGTGTGGTGGTGTTCCAAGAATTGACCCTAAAGCCCAGAGTATTAGATTTCAAAGCTCTGGAAATTCAGCTGGCCTAGAAATCCCACTGTAAGGATAAAGACTTCGCTTCTAAATGCATTTGGAGCCACCAACGCCAAGACTTAAATTACGGTATTGGCATCCATATTTTATTATGAAGGGATTATTTAAATACAGCAAAAGTCAATCAGCCCCATTTATCGCTCGGTAACGAGCTATTGCCTGTCAGAAGGAGCCATGGAGGAAGGCCTCAGCCCTGGGGCTGAAATGACAGTGGTTGGGAAGTCCTCTGTCTCAACACGGGGCGACCAAAAGACATTAGCGTCCCTCTAGCTCTTCGACAGATACTTTTTCCATGCTTCCTGCTGCCCAGAACCCTCCTGGGCGTACAGCAGTGAAGAGACTGGCTGGGGCCCTGGCCTCCAGGGCCTTCGGTCTAGATAGAGAGCTTGCCTCAACGTGGAAGAAAAGGGTGGATGGGATGTTGGGGACTGGCGGGCATTGGGGCACAGTCGGGGGTTAGTTGCGTAGATATGGTGGAAAGAGATGGGGTGGGTGGGATGACCACGAATGAGGAATCAGGGCAGGGGCCCCTCTGAGAGGCCACGGGCCTGTGTAGCTCACCTACGTATGGCCCCACAGGAGTTCTGAGAAACGCCCAAAAACCATGAATCATTCTCTCCCTCTGAAGAGCCTTGCTTAGTCTAGAGCCTGCATTCAGATAGCATGACTTTGGCCCGGGCACAAGGGCCCTGAGTAGAGAGTCGTGGCTCCAGAAAGTAAGGGTGCTGCCAGGCTCCGGCCACTGCTGGTGAGGGCCACACAGCTTGTGTCCGTGGCGCACGCTGGGTACTGCAAATGGCATGGTTCCAGGCCTCTCTCTGGTCCACTCGACGGCCCCACTAGGGCCCAGGTCCAGCTTCGTAAGGGAGGAACCCAGGACCCAGAGAGGGGAGTGGCTTTAGGGTCCCATCGTTGTTAGAGCCGGAGCTGGAATTTAAACCCAGGCCCCACGGCTCCAAGCCCAAGGTGCTTTCCCAAGTCTGCACGTCGTGTCAAGGGGGTTCCTTCATGCTTGTTCCTTCTCTCCTATTCTCTGTCAACGCCTTAACCTGTTGTTGCAAAACGGCTGCCTTTCCTTTCCCTTCATCCCGGGAAGCGCTGCAGAACCTTTTCTGCATCCCAGACGGCCAGCCCTGAGCTCTTTCTCCAGATTAGTCTTCCATGACGTGGTGCAAAGCCCTGTGGTAGCGCTGGAAGAATCTAGCATTACGGGTGAACCTGGGTACCAAGAGGTGCTGTTGGAGAGACCCAGCTTCCCGCCATGGCCCCGTTCGCGACGATAGTCACCACATTCCAGATCAGGCAGAGCCGGCTGGCCTACAGCTCAGCCAGGGCCCCAAAGGACCTGAGTGAGACCCTTTGTGTAGGATTGTGGAAAGAAATTCACTTTTCTCTTGGTTGAATTTTAAGTGCACAGATAACACATCCTTTTCCTTTGAAAAATCAGAACATTGCTTTTAAATCTCATGACCTTGACCCCCCCCAATCCCACCTCATCCCTCCCAAAAAGGCGATCGCTGTGTACCCTGCCAGACATTTTCTTAACTTTCTCTTTTACACCCACATGCAGGAACCCATGGAAACCAGATATCCTGGTTCTGTGAGGCTTGATTTTACCCAAATTGCGTCCTTCTGCACATGTCCTACTGCGACGTGCTTTTTCCACTCTGCCGTGTGTTCTCGGGGGTTCACCTGAGTGTTGAAATAGCCAGAGATCTTTTTTTTTTTTTTTTTTAATTTACTTGATAGACAGAGATCACAAGTAGGCAGAGAGGCAGGCAGAGAGTGAGAGAGAAAGGGAAGCAGGCTCCTTGCTGAGCAGAGAGCCCAATCCGGGGCTCGATCCCAGGACCCTGAGATCATGACCTGAGCCGAAGGCAGAGGCTTAACCCACTGAGCCACCCAGGCGCCCCCAGAGATCTAAGTCATTCCTTGTTCTGGCTGGTTGTACACTCAGTGGACATGTACTTTTCATTTTTTCAGGCTTTCCCTTGTTGTGGAAGATTTGGGTCACTGTAGACCCAAATCCTGCTGTCAACATCCTTGTTCATGCCTCTTGGCACTCGTGTTTGTTTTTCTTGGGAACATACAACTTGCCAGGTCATATGGTATGAAAGTTTCAGTTTAAATAAACAATGGTAATGTGCCCTTCCGAGTGGCTCTGTTAGCCTATTCTCCCACTAACAGTGTTTGAGAATGTCGGCTTCGAGTCCTCACCAACACCTTTCTTTTTCCCAGTCAATGGGTAGAAGGTTGAGATCTTGTTTAAATTTTTTCCTGGTTTTCTTGTGAGGTTGAACACCTCGGTGTGTGTTCATTGGCTATCTCTGTTCTCTTGTCTGTGAATGGCCTGTGGGAGTCCTTCACGTTTGCTGCAAGATCTTTTGGCTCTTGGAGATATTTTCCGGTTGTTCACTGAGTCTGTAAAGTCATTTGTTTTATGTAAGTTTCAATTTTGATGTAATCACTTTCCCCATCTCATATTTGTTTTTTGGTACATGTTGATTCTTTCTTCTTTTTAAAGAAATTCTTCCCTGCCCCTGAGATCACATGGAGATTGTCCTATATTGCCTTCTGGCGATTTGCCGTGAATTTTTAAACTAGAATCCTAGGCCCTACTCCTTTGGAACTGAAGTTGGTGGGGGAGGGCCCCAGTGGATTCGTATGGGCAGTGGGATCTGGGTGACGCCAGTGTGCAGACCACAGGCCACTCCTGGGAGTCAGGCAGGGAGGCTCATGAGGCTGTCACACACCCTGACAGTCCTCCTCATGTCCCCACGTCCCTCCCAGTACCTCAGCACTGGCCTGGCTCCTCTTTCTTAGAGCAAAATCCAGGATGCCCGCATAAAGGGACGAAGCATGGGACTGTTCTGTGGGCAGGACTGGGTTCTGTTCAGTAGGTCTTCCTTGGGTCCTCCTCCACCCAAGACACCGTGGCCGTCCAGAGATGAGCAGAAGCCCTGTCCCCAGGGCTCCTGTCCATAGCCAGCGTGAGAATAGCCAAGTCCCTAGGTGGGGAGGGGAAGGAGTTCTCCGAGATGAGATGACATGAGCAACCTCCTCACCCCACCCTTCACCCCACCCCACCCCTACAGGCATTCCCTGGTCTCCCAGGAGGAAGCCTCCTTTGTTTTTCCCTAAATGCTCCAAAGCTTCTGAAAAGCCAGGGGCTCCCTCACTGCTGAGGTCCTGCTCCCTGGGGACACTTGCCTTTTAGTTTTCTTATGAAATCCCTGATGGGGGTTTGATGTCTCAGTTGCATTTCTGAAAGTTGTTCCCCTTTGGGGTTTTGTCTTTCCTTTTTTATTCTTAGTGATGGAGGTGGTGGGTCTTTTTTCCCCCCTCTGACGCCTTTAAGGTCCCCGGGCTTTATGAGGGGTTGCCTACCTACAAAGCGCATTGACCCCTACACTCATGGCTTGCCTGCTTTCCCTGGTCACACCCTCAGGGCCCCATCTCCTGTGAACTGAAGAGAAGAAATCCTTGGAGTCCTGCTTAGAGAGGGAAGGTGAAGGGGGGGGGGCGGAGGGAAAAAGGAAAGAAAAAGCATCCTTTATGGTTTCGTTTTCTATTAAAAAGGTAAGAGGTTGTCCTTGAGGAAAATGTGTTAAGTTCTGAGTAAAGAAAATAAACTACGTGCCCCAGAGAACACACTGGTAGGAGTGAAGAGGCTTTCTTCACTTCTGAATACAGAGGGCTACCTGTCTTCCAGTAGGGCACTCACTGGACATTCTGGATGACATAATTTTTAGAAATCTTTGAAGGTCCGTGGGAAAGGGAGGAAGATTCCCGCCACTGAATAAGAAGAAAACACCACCCAGAGAGTTAATCCTGCCCGATGCCGGTGTTTGCCAAGGGGCTGCTGGCCATCCTAGGCGGGCAGGCCCCAGGCAGAACACACAGAAGGATGAAGCCCTTAAGAGCCCAGAGGGTGCGCCATAAGACGTCCCCTCAAAGCCCCAATCCCAAGCAGATTAGCCTTCAGAGCGTTAAACTGAGATATATTTGTGGAGGCGGTGCCGGGAGAGGAGAGAGACTTACCTGTCCCCTGTAGGTCGGAAGGAAAAGTAAAAATGGAGGGGAGGGGGCGCGGTTGGAATCTTTGGGGAATACCGGAGCCCAGGTTTGTCATCGACTGCGTTTGGGGCCAGGATTTGTACTCTCTGTGTTGCCTTCCCTCCCCTCCCCCACCTACCCACTGCCAGTACATCTAAGTCACATACTTGGTTACAACACTGTCAATAGACCTCATTGGGGTGACACAGGTGTCCCACAGCTGGAATGCAGTGATGCACAGCTGTAAATGTGCTAAAGCTCCCAACTGTACACTTAAAAATGGGTGTATAAATTATAACTCATTCAAGCTGCTTCCCAAAAAAAGCCCACCTAGCATTCTTCTAATCAGAAAGTCCTCATGTTTCATTTTCTGCACTTGCATTTGCTTTGTAGGGATACTTGTTTTTTTTAACATAGCAAAATCACAATAATACAATTTTTTTAAAATATTTTATTTATTTATTTGAGGGAGAGACAGTGAGAGAGAGAGTATGAGCGAAGAGAAGGTCAGAGAGAGAAGCAGACTCCCTGTGGAGCTGGGAGCCCAATGCGGGACTCGATCCCAGGACTCCAGGATCATGACCTGAGCTGAAGGCAGTTGCTTAACCAACTGAGTCACCCAGGAGCCCCACAATAATACAATTTTTTAAAGATATTTTATTTATTTATTTATTTATTTATTTGACACAGAGAGAGATCATAAGTAAGCAGAGGGGCAGGCAGAGAGAGGGGGTCAAGCAGGCTCCCTGCCGAGCAGAGAGCCCGATGCGGGGCTCGATCCCAGGACCCTGAGATCATGACCTGAGCCAAAGGCGGAGGCTTAACCCACTGAGCCACTCAGGCACCCACAGTAATAAAATTTTTATCCTTCATTTCAAATTCTGAAGTCTTTTCCAACATCATTGCTATTATTTGTAAATAGGATTTTTCAATTTGGGTTTTTAATAAGTACTTGTTTTTTTAAAGATTTATTTATTTTAGAGAAGGAGATAGAACGCACTCGAGTGGGGAGGGGCAGGGAGAAAATCTTTAAGCAGACTCCCTGCTGAGCGCGGAGCCCAACATGGGGCTTGATCCCAGGATCCCGAGATCATGACCTGAGCCGAAATCAAGAATCGGCTGTTTAGCCGACTGAGCCACCCAGGTGCCCCTAGAAGATTTTACTTTTAAGTAATCTCTACACCCAGCATGGGGCTCGAAATCCTGAGATCAAGAGTCACATGCGTCACCAGCTGAGCCAGCCAGGTGTCCCTGGTTTGTAATAAGTACTTCACAAGTACGTCTTGAGTACCTTCTCATTTAAAAATAATTTCAAGGAGCGGGGTGCCTGGGTGGCTCAATGGGTTAAAGCCTCTGCCTTCGGCTCAGGTCATGATCTCAGGGTCCTGGGATCGAGCCCCGCATCGGGCTCTCTGCTCAGCGGGGAGCCTGCTTCCCCCTCTCTCTCTCTGCCTCCTTGTGATCTCCCTCTCTGTGTCAAATAAATAAAATCTTAAAAAAGATAATTTCAAGGAGTACGATGGTATATGGCACAAACATTCACATTCTCCCACTGATACCCCCACCCCATACATGCACTCCTACCGTCAGTTCTCACTTCCCTCTTGCTAGGCAACCACTGTTCACAGTTTGGTTAAACATAATTTTTAAGTGGGCATATAAGTTTGCATGTGATGGGGGAAAAATCATAAATTTTTCCCCTATTCGGGGACATTTAGGTTGTTTCCTGTTTTGGCTTTTTTTTTTTTCTTTTCTTTTTTTAAACACAGGGCAGAGGATTCCATTGGAGCAAATACAAAGCAGGCCATAGATTACATGGTCCTGTGTTCCTCCGGTGATGTCAAAGCCATCAAGAATAGGCACCAAATTAGATATCGAATTAGGGGGTAATTTCCAAGTAAGAGAAGGAGCCCAGAATACAGTAAGGATTCTGTGTTAAATGCTTTAGCAATCTGTTCTCTTTTAAAGCACCAAACAACTCAAGAGAAGGGAGATTGTTCCCATGTTACAGATGGAATACTGTGGTTCATGGGGACCTTGCCCGAGATCACACACCATATAGTGCAAAACTCAGCTCTGAGTTGCCAGACACCAGACTGGAAGCCTGATGGTTCTGTGACCAAACGGGGGACTCTTGTTTTCCTGTCTCCGCTTAATTTAGGCAAACACCATTGCAACCGTCAAACACCATTCCTCTGCAGGGAAGCACTGAAATGTTACACGGATTCTTGATTATTGTTGTTTTTAGCTACAGTTTGAGCGCCTTGTGTTTAGTAAACATTGTACTAATTGCTGTACGTACTTCATTCAGTTGTCACCTTGAAAGGGGTGGGCATTATCCCCATTTGCCAGATGAGGAATGTGAAACCCAGAAAGGTTTAAAAAAAAAAAAAAAACCAAGTTGCCCAGTATGACTCGGGGGGCACTCAGTCCCCACAGTGTGTGACTCCAGACCCAAGCGCTGAGCAGACTCTGCCGCTCACCAGACCACAGGTCCGCCCTCTAGCCCATCTCCGTCAGGCTGGGCCACCAGACAACACCTCATTTTGTTCTCCCTCCCCTCCCCTCCAGACAACAGCGACCTGATTGCGTGCACGGTGATCACCAAGGACGGCGGCATGGTCCAGCGCTTCCTGGCTGTCGATATTTACCAGATGAGCCTGGTGGAACCCGACGTGTCCAGGCTTGGCTGGGGAGTGGTCAAGTTCGCCGGCCTCCTGCAGGTATGATGTCCGAGGACTCCGGTAGCTCTTCTTGGTCGGCTCTAAACCAAACTAATTTCTGAGGATAAAAGGAATATGTGAACAGACTGTCATTGAAAAAAAAAAAAGTTGAAATGCTGCACAGATAAGGGTCAAGTATTCTTTGACCCAAACCCTCCGTTCTTTAAACTTTCTCCTGCATGGTCGCTATGGTCCTTCCAGAGCTGGTGCTCCCCCAGATGCACATATAAATACAACTACACGTACTGTTTATAAATATGCTGCACACATACTTGAGAGGATGTGTGTGTGTGTGTGTGTGTGTGTGTGTGTGTGTTTTGTAGTGTCACATAGAATGTATTCTAAACTTTGTTTTTCATTCAATCTGTGTCTTAGAGCTAACCGTGTTAGTATACGCAGACTCCCTAGTATTCAGAACAGAACCATCCTTCCTTCTCGAGCAAGGGTTTCCCTCGGCGGCTCTCAAGAAGTTGGGGTGTGCCTGTTTTCACTGTTCATAGATGCTGTCAGATCCCTCTCTCAAGTGATTGTCGTCACCAGCAATGCACGAGAGTCCCCTGGCCCTCACTCCCTTTCTGACAGACGTGAGCTCTAAAATGCCAAACACCAAGCTGGGACTCGGGTTTTCTTAATGTGTGTCTGTCCGCTGGGTGACTAATGCTAGCTTGTTGACTGAAGGGAGCGAAGAACCAGGAGTCCTGAAGACAGCCTTCCAGCTCCTGTCCCCTGTTAGGACCCCCACTCCCTGAGCATCCGGCTGGCACTCCCCGGCCTGAGGCGTACCTGGCTGCCAGGCAGCCCATTTCCTTGCTGGGCAGTCTCTGGTCCCCGGCAGGGTCTTGCTCAGGCCTGCCCACCATCTAGCCCTGCATGGTGTGACCCACAGCAACATCCTACTCTCTTAGGGAGCCACCCATGTATTTGAAGATGCTATTGGAACCTCCTCTTTTTCCAGATCTTTCCATATGAAAAATGTCTTTTACAGAGGGTGATGTGAGAAACTATATGAAGAATGTTTCATTTAAAAAAAAGACTCCCGTGTAAGAGGCTGTCCGTTCGATGACTTAGTGCTTCTTATTTATCTAGACTTAGGATCAATTTCCTTTAGAATTTAGTGTCAGGAAAGTGTTTTGCTCCCTCGAAGGATTAATACATGTCCTCCATCAGACAATGAAAGGCACATAAACCTTTCCTTTTGGTCGCCTTCCAGTAGTTACTATTTATTTGTCAATCACATTACTGTGTGCCAGGTTCTCCGCTTTCAGTGTGTAACATCTCATCTAATCCCCACCGCAACATTCCAAGGCAGATTTTCTTTCCAAAGAGCCCGTGCCAGACCTCATGCCTACAAACAGCAACCATCTCACTTGGGAGCCTTCTTAGCATTTTCCCCAGCTCCTGTAGCACCTCTGACTTCCACATCTGCCTCCTGTCTCCTGCCTTCATCTTGGGTCACCTCAAGCTCTGGTGGGAAGCAGACTCTTTGCTCAGAACCCACCCTGGGGCTTGCAAGGGGATCCGTCCATAGCACACTTGCTGTGTGTGAGTTTTCTTCCACGCCTGCCAAGTGCAGCTTTCTTCGCATGCCTGCGGAAAGGGCCCTCCCAGTCCCTTTCTTGGGGCTAGCGTTTTCCTTTAGGGACCAGAAATTCTTCAGATACACACAAATGGGTGCCAGAGATGCCCCCTTCTTAAGAGAAGCCAGGAAGAAGCTGGTCAGTGGATGGGTGAATAGATCTAAGATGAGGTCAGATGGCCATAGGCATTTTTGGGTTGTTATCTGTTGTTTCTTAGAAATCAGAACTGCTGAAGTCCGACCGTTTGAGTCCCCGTGGCCCCTTGATGAAGCTGGGGCACCCATTTATTCACTAGCTTACTCAGGTCCTTGTGGGTAGGGCCCCAGCCCCCACACCCAGCACGGGCTCCCTTGGTGTGTCCTCTCCACGAGGCCTGGTCTGGTGTGTGCCCGTCCTTGACTCAGGCTTGGGAGGCTGCTCCTTGAGGGCAAAAGCCTAGTTGAATTTGGGGAACCCCTTTCTTGACGAGATGCTGACCCCACAGCTTCCGAGCTGCTGCCCTCCTGCCGAACCTCACGAATGCCCTTTCTCTGGCCCCTTCCATAGGACATGCAGGTGACGGGTGTGGAGGATGACAGCCGCGCCTTGAACATCACCATCCACAAGCCTGCGTCCAGCCCCCACTCCAAGCCCTTCCCGATCCTCCAGGCCACCTTTGTGTTCTCGGACCACATCCGCTGCATCATCGCTAAGCAGCGCCTGGCCAAGGGCCGCATCCAGGCAAGGCGCATGAAGATGCAGAGGATAGCCGGTGAGTGCTAGCCAGCCCTGGCGACCGCCCTTGGAGCCCTCGGGCTCTCACGCTGACCCCCAGAAGAGGTCGCCTGGGGTCTAGGAGGCCACTGTGTTCTGGTGAAAGGACAAAGAATCTGCTCAGAATTCTCCATCCCCCAGGTGTCTGATTCCTAGAGAGCATCTAGGGCTTCATGGAAGAGAAGGGGAATCCTTCCTAACCAAGCAGGAGGCCACGAGCAGCCGGGTGTCCGTGTGGGTGTCCCGCACACAGGAGTCTTCTAGCTTATACTTAAAAATGCTTGGACATTCCCCTTCCACCTTCGATCCTTAACCCTTAAGATCAGTAGGGGCCGTTCTGCCCACTGCTCAAAAGAGTAAACTGAGGCTCGGTGACGCCCCCAAAGTCACACAGGCTGCTAGTTGGCAGAACCGAAATGCAGAACTTCTGACTCTAGAGCTCGTCTCTTCCCCCTCTCCCTCCAGCTGTCGTGAGAGGCAGCCCTGCTTGGCGAGGGGGGCCACAATGACCCAGCACTAAACTCGGAAGTCGGTGTACGCGTCATAGGCACTGTGGTGAATTTGCAAGGAAGCCTAAGGCTGCCCTTGCAGGAAGGCCCGAGCTTTCTTAGAAATCAGGGCACTAAAACGAGGGTGTTCCATTCATCAGGACTGACAGCACGGCATTCCCCGGGGGTCAGGCATTCTATCAGCTTCTCAAATTATAAATAGTCTTCCTCCAAACACCAGCGCCTCTCAGTCCAAGCACCGATGGTCATTCTGGTGTGCTCGCTGGGAGGATTTCCAGCCCACTTGGGGAGGAAGGGCGCCTTCTAAAGGGATTGCTGAAAAATAAACATTTGGCGGGCTGGGTCTCTGGACGTCACAGATTGGGTTATTGACTGCGCGTGCCCTGTTGGTTTGCCCAGGCCTGCGTCCCAGGCAGTCCCTGTTTCATTTCTCACTTAGTGGAAACTTGGCCTATGGAATCATTACAGAAGCATTTTGTAATGTGCAAAGTGACTTAAATCATTCAGTCCTTTCTCTGAGGATTTATTTTCGGAAGGTTTTCTGTTGATGTTGTTGTTGTTGTCATTGTTGTTAATGTAAAGCAATTTCTCACCGCTGGCACGAAGGCTAAATATTTCATTTGAAAATTGAGAATTATGCCGGAAAGTGGCTGTTAGAAGTAACGCCTTGGGTATTCCTTAAATTGATTTTAAAAAGCCCCTCCAAATTGCTCTATCATGAGATTTGTTTCCGGAAGGGAGGACAGCAACCATGACAGATACGCACAGGCTCATAAATACACGTGCACACACGCGGATAGGTTCATCCTCACAAACGCTTCCCCA